>JASDQU010680661.1:0-18815 GCA_032191745.1 Picea mariana
GTTGGGATTCTCCCATATTGCATGGGCCCTCAGCCAGGTGACCAAGGGCGGTGGTAGGGCCAAGTTCATGTGGGGGAAGGATCAACAATGAGCATTTGAAGATATGAAACATCACTTGTGCTCATTTCCCATACTCTCCTTACCCGATCTGCAACAACCATTCGAGATTGAGGTTGATGCATCTGACTATGTTGTGGGCACAGTCCTCACTTAGCACGAGCATCTGGTGGCATACCATAGTGAGAAGCTCTCTAATTTTTTCCGTAAATACCCCACCTATGACAATGAAATCTATTCCATTGTACAATCATGTCGTCAATGGAAACATTACATTCTGGGGACAGAAACAATCATACACACTGATCACAAGCCTCTGCAATTCATACAAACATAGGGAAAATTGTAGAACGACTGCCATCAGAAGTGGTCCACCTACTTGTAGCAGTTCCATATCAACATCAAGTATAATATAGGTATCTCCAATCATGTCGTTGATTGCCTCAGTCGACCTCCTCTGGCTGCACTTACCACTGTGCTCCATTCCTATGGACATGAAACATCGGAGTGGCCCTAACTTTACCAGCAAGATCCGGACTTCGCCACCACATATCAGCTCTTGGGTATAGGTGCCACTGTCATTTATTTTCACATTCAGGACAGACTCTTATGCCACCTAGGTGATATCTATGTTCCTACAAGTGATCATGCAAAGATGATTTGGGAATCTCACTACAATTAGTTGGCAGGACATTTTGGCATAGAGAAAACTATGGTCATCCTTCAGAAACATTTTTATTGGCCAAAACTTTGACTGGACATCAGAAAGTACATCATATATTGCATTGCATGCACCATTGCCAAGTCAGCCATCAAGAATCAAGGCTTATACACCCCTCTTCCTATTCCTGAGAAGCCGTGGGATTCCATCTCCATGGATTACATGTATGGTTTTCCGACCACCAAGCACGGTAATGACTGTTTTTTTGTGGTCGTTGATCAGTTTTCAAAGATGGCCATCCTCAAGGCCTGTAAGAAGACTATCACAGCGGCCAATATTACCAATCTCTTCTTCGAACAAGTTTGGGTGCACTTTGCGATACCATATACCATCATCTTCGACTGAGACAGCAGGTTCCTCAACACCTTTTGGTCGAGTCTTTGGTCTCTGTTGGACACTAAGCTCACAAAATCCACTTCTTTCCACCCCCAAAACGATGTCCAAACCAAGGTCATTAATCGGATGGTTGTGCACATCTTGTGCATGTACAACTCTAAGAATCCTGTAAATAAGACGAGAGTCTCCCATATGTCCAACACAGTTACAACAGAGCTCTCCATAGTTCCATCGGCCATATCCCATTTCATGTGGGTCTGGGATTCCAACCCTTGGGACCCATTAACGTTGCAGTTCCTCTTGCCACTGCATAGACAGACTCTTCCCCTGATCAATCTGTGGTCGACAAAGCCACCAGATTCATTGAGGGAATTTAGCACATCCACCAACATGTCCAAGAGATTTTGTAGAAATCCAATGCTAAGAACAAGCAACACCATGATAAACACAGGGAACCACACCATTTTTAGGTTGGTGACAAAGTCTTGTTACATTTGCAGAACGAGCATCTCATTGAGCCCCATCGAAAGCTTTGACCACTTCGTTATGGTCCTTACACTATCACCAAGGTTGTGGGTAGCAATTCTTTTGAGCTCAGCACTCCACCCTTCCTTGGTCTGCATCCAGTATTCAATGTGGACCTCCTTTGGCCATATTTCCCACCATTATTGGACACCTCTAAGATCGTTGAACAACTGACACCAACAGAGCTCAACCCTGACTGTATGAAAAAAGCATCCATCGATCATATAGTGGACACACAGTTCAAGGGCAATCACCAGCAGTAGATCCAGGTTTATCGAGTTGTCAAGGCAAGGAAACTCCTACACCAAGGCAAGTGGCTCACCCGGGGCCAAATCCAACAAAATTTTCCTCACCTGATGGGGGAACTCAACGCAATGGAGACCATTGCTTCCTAAGGGGGGAGGATTGATCCAGATGGATATTGATGGCCACCCACCTATTCCAACTGGCTCCTCATGTCCATTTTTGTTCAACACGTCTTTTTGTATTGTTTTATAATTGTGAGTTATACACTTTTGGGTTTTTCTAAAGCCTCACACATTCTCAAGGTGGATACAGGTGGCCTCTCTCCTAATCCAACTAACATATTTTGTATGTTTTCATATCATCACATCTTGATATACTTTCAGGATTGTTTTGAGACCCTAAACCTTGTTTTTTTTAATCACCACAGTCAAACTATATATGGAGTCAATGTTTGATGGAGAAATGTGTATTTATCTGAAATACCTTTCCAACAGGCTATCATATGCCTAAAACGGAGGTCGTATGCAAAAGTTATGACCCTAGGAAGTTGAGGTACCAAATTATACCAACTTACCCATAGGGCCCACATGACTTTTGGTGTTTCACCTTCTAGGGTTAGGTTTTTGGATGTCTATGGTTTTGGCATTCATGAGTAATATGAAAAGGGCCTATGGAGCCTCATTGTAATCCATTCTTCTCAGACGAATGCATGTAGAAGCCACATCTCTTCTCAGAGATAGCTACCACCATTCGAGCAAGTTTCAGTTTTGTAGTTTTATAGTTTCAGCCTATTTCATTATTTAATAGAAGATATTGTTCACTAAATATTTGTGTTATTCTTCCTATATTTTTGTTTATGGTATTCAATCTATAATTAGTTCGTTCTGCTCTTAAATCCAGATCAGTGATGTGTTTTTCGACCATGTCCTTATCATTTCTAGTTATGTACCTTTTGAGCAAGGGAGTATTCCACTCTCTTTGAGTACGCTCCCTCCAATTCCTAGGGTGGTTTCCATTGATTGAAATGATCTTGTAGAGCCTCAAATTCCTTCTTCTACACCCTTCTAGATAAGGGGAATTCTTCAATATATTGTAGATAAGGTAACCTCTGCAAGTATTTTATCCTCCTCGACTTGCAAAGCTTTGGGTTTTCCAAAGCTAGTGTCAACTATCTGTGAGTTGTTGACTTTCAACAGAAGTCTTGCACAAGAGCCCTGGCCTCCCTCATGATATGCTACTTAGAACATCATTCTCGAGTCTTAGTTAAGCTCTTTTCTTACTCTATAAAAACTTGAAAATAGATTGTCGAGTGAACTTGTCTCTTTCACACTCGTTAAATGTCTTTGAAAGGATGTCTATTTGGTTTAAGTTTAACCCTTTTTTGGACCAAGTAGAATAATTTTGAAAAATAAATACTCTAGTCACTAGTGGCTAGAAGAGTTCTCTTGGGTATTGTTTTATACTTTTTTAGGCCTAGGTGACTAAATTTACGAAAAAGAACATTCTTTGGAGTTAAGTTTTGATTGAATTCCATTATCTTGCTTGCAGTATTGAGCCTATTTTAGGTTCATTCTTTCTCATTACAAGCCTATTACCTTAGCAATTGGCATCACCAGCCAAGTAGAACCTTGTTTATATCCTTTGCAACTTGACACCATGTACTCTGAGAGGAAACATTCCCCTGAATGTCCACATCCTACATGCACCTCCTTGCATTGAGCATAGGTATGTTCCACTGTTGGAACTAGTTTCTTACTCACGACACTTGTTTCCTCCATTGTATCATAGCATTCCTTTTCTTATGAAAAAACAAAAAAATATGAGCGGGAAAATAATATTATTTGATGTTGGAAGAATTCGTGTCTCCTTTGAACAAAGCACAAACTTTTGAGTCCACGTGTCATCCAAAGTTTAGGTTTAGCATGACCTTAGGAAGTTGAGCTCGTTACTTAGAGTTTACTCCTCCGATTGGTTACTCTTCTAGTCCCTATGGAGACTTTGATTGGTGCCTCCTGCATCACAAAGTTTCATTATCAAGTCTATGATGTCGAAGTCCTCCATATGTCTCATGCTCTTGTTCAAAGGAAGTCTATAAGCATGTGTCGGCCATTCCTCATAATTATTGAATTTTCATGTCGTCCATACCCTCAATGTGTCTCAGAGTTACATGAATTTGTAGTCCTACCGTGCACCCTGGTCCTACTTTCATTATGGTTAGGTAACCTTGAACCCAGCAATCAACATCTCCTCATTGGTCGTTGACTGTGGGGTTTCCCTTGTTTTCGACGGTAACAAATCTATTCACACATTGGGATTCATGCAGTGCCTTTGATGCCATTATCCTTATTGGTGGTTTCCTCGCATTTGTCGTCAATTTTCCTTATTTGGTGATATTCAAAGGGTGTTTTTCATTCATTACTTGCATCTGGTGCATGCGAAAGATGCATAGTGTCATTGGTTCGTGAACATCATCTTCGTCTGAGTTCCTCCAAATCATCAAGCTATTTATTTGTACCTCATGTTGAATGATGAGAGATTACTTAATTCTCTCCTTTCAGCGGGTCTCCTTCCATTAACTTCATCTCATCTATTATGGAAACAAGGCCTAGAGTCCTATGAGTACCTAGAGGCTTGCAGTCATCAGTGGCAGGTTATCTCACCATCGATAGTTGGTAATACATCAATGTCTTCTAATCGATGGATTATTCAAGTGTTCGACCTCAAAACCTTTATTCACATTTGTAAGAATGTACTCGGTGCCTTGATACCTACTTTCATTATCGGTAGGTTGTCTCATGTTTTTTAACGGTATACCTTAATGACATGATGTACACTTGCACCTTTGGCAGATCGTGTAGAAGACTTGAAGACATCAGTTTATAGTCGCATATTTCCTAACATGTTGATATCATTCATTGGACCAGTACCTATATGAATTCAATGATCATGGGAGATCAGATTGTACTCCATTCTATACAGATATCTTCAAATTGATTTTGAGACTGATTTTCACTAGGCCTTGTTCGTGACTATGAATGTCTGTGGCATGTATCTACTTTGAATTTCCTATTCATGGCCATGAACAATTGCTTGTTATATTTCCACATGGATCTGCAGTGTAATTCAAATTGGCATCCATGTGTACAAAGTCATTATGGATTGTAAAATTCTCATGAGAAACTAGTTTGTCCAACTGAGTCTCCATTACTCCACTTTTGGGAATTATAATGTATTTCATCCACGCAGATAATCCTCTGATCTCACACATTAGGGGGCATCTATTATAGTCAAATTTTGCCTCACCCCATGCAACTTGCTCAGAAGGCCTTTTCCATCTCCTTATGTAGACTTGAAGTCCCTTTTTCACTTCCCAGAGCCAAAAAACCATGTTTTACCACATATACACGCCCTAATAGTTATACAGCATGTGTAAATGCAGGTTGCACCATTACAGCCCATGTACATCGTGTTTTGTGCCAAAAAATAAAAGTCGTGTTGGGTTTCCATGTCACTTCATGATATCCATGATCCTTGACCTTCCATATACTGGAAACGTTCTGAATCATCCCTTCATTTCCATTTGAAGGCAATAAATTGGGCCATATCAAAGTCGTGGAGGGAGAGAATTCAAATTTTGAGAGAAAAGTTACTCTGGAGAAATTATTCACTTCATATTGAGTCTGCATCCCTTTTTCCTTTAAATTTTGAACACATTGTTTAGCCCCCAAGCTCTTCCCTCTTTGACGGAGAACTTCATTTTCTCTCTTATATGAGATTTCCTTTGGTGGAGGATTGAAGTGGTGAAGGCCCAGATGGAAGGGACTTAGTTTCTCAGTTCTGAGACGTGCTGACACGGAAGTTTGTCACTCATACACTTTTGTTGATCATATTTTAATATAAATACTATTTTCTCATCCAATTGATGTCCTGCAAATATTTGAATTATTATTCCATGGGCATATTTCTTATGAATGTTAATGTATTATGCTATTGTATGTGATAATTTTATATATTATCACCATATTCTTGTGTATCTTGGTTGTTGAGGACAAGTTGCAGGTATAAATCTTTGAGTTGAGTGTTCAACGATGGTATTTATCGAATATCTAGATGAGGTAGGCTCTTTATCTTAGCTTGTTAGCATTTACATTTATATATCATACTTGGGAATAGATTTGATTTATATAATCATTCTGTCTATTGTGTTTTACCCCATGCCATAGAGTGATTGTCCTCGTAACAATTACTGATTGATCATCGGGAACCAAAGAATGTGCTTCCTTTTTTGTCATTTTGGACTGGCTTTGTGGACCAAAAAATTCATCTAATCCTTGGTTCATCTCTTGTTCCTGAATATGTTAAAGTTCTTTTTTTAGTTATTCTAACTCTACTTTGTCAGTTTTTACAGAGTTTAATATTTCCTTTATCAAGGACTTCTTTTCTTTTATCATTCTTTCCTTATCCTTGATCGGTTTTTCCAAAATTTCTTTAGAACTGAATTGTGTCCAAACTTCTTCATCTAAAAACTATTTTTTTACTGGGACACGATGCTTATTGGCATAGGATTTACTTTGATGCAGGAATCCTAGTTCTTCATATTTTTTGTATTTTATGGGAGGCTTCTGTTTAGAATATGTAGGATTTGAAAATGAAGGGAGATGGGATAAATTAGACTCAAAGTAATTGTTAGTAGGATAATACTTTTCAATATTTACAATGTTGAGATGTGTGAGATTTGAGATTTGTTGCTGGAGAGAAGAGATGTTGACACGAAGTTTATTAGCTAGCCTGAAATCACCAAGGGTGAGAGATGAGAGGCAACATTGTAGTGAAGAGATTTGTGTTTGTATTTCATAAGGAGAGGAGTTAGGAATACCAAACATCTTGATCTCAGGAATAGAAAGAAAATAAATATTATCATAAGAAGAGGAGGAATCAAATTCAAAGTCAATAGAGAGATTATTTACAGAAGGAAAATGTTTAGGTTCAAAATCGGATGATTTAGTAATGGAAATATACTCACCATTTAAACGAGTGTCAACCAAATCCCATTCAGTGGGATCATAAGAATGAGTGAATATATCCATGAGCTTGTGTTGGAATTTAGTCTTACATCATAGAGGACATTTATTGTCCCAATGGCCAGGATTGTGACAAATATAACAAGAAGATTTTTTACAAGGGTTCTATCTTTTCTTGAAAAATGTTTTCCTAGGTATTTTATCAGGTTTAGTGAACTTATGTAGTTTCTTAAACATGTACCTTGGTTTGTATGGCCTATATTATTTGTATTTACATTATTTGCAGTTGCAATGTGCTCCATAGTATTTCTTCTTGTGTTTAGATCTACCACAACCAAAATGGTAAGTTTCAGCAAATATATCATAGACAGAACCATCAAAAACTAGTTGTTTCTTTATATACTTTGAAGTTTTTATGTGCATGCATTCTTTCTGCAAAGTAGTCATTATCTATTCATGCACACCTGTAAGATAAAATTATTCTATGTCAATTTATTATTCTTCCATTATTTCTCTGACTAGGTCAGGGATCCTACCAGGCATTGTAAACAAATATTTTTTAAGATAGAAGGGTTACCAGGGTCACTGGATTTATACAACATGTCTTTCATAGTAAATTAAAATTATAGGAGATATTTGATACTACACAATATTTGGTTCATAAACAAGTCTAAATATAGATGTGTATCAACTTTAAATTTCCCATAAAATTATATACTACCCCTTTTACTAGTTCATGTAAAGGTTTCTTAGATTCCTTGATGTGCACTTTATCAGTTGGATTCAGCGTTTTCCACCATAGTTATAAGTTACATGTAAATCCCCAAGTAATTCTTAAGGCCAATTCTCCCCATGTGACTTTTTTTTTTAATATAGCCTTTTTTGTTTTAGTCCAAGAAGACCACCTATGAATGACCATCATAATTTCATTTTTGTATTTGCAATTCAGATTGGTTATTGGTGTTGGGTCTATATTTTCACGACTGAAACTAGAGTGGTCATCAGAATTTGTTGGATCAAATGGAATTTTTTTGTTTGTTCCATATTTAGTATTGCACCATTTTTCCCAGGTAGTTTTGAAAGCTTGACTACCTTGTTCATCAGTATTGTTTGGCATATATTCTTGGTTAGCTCCTTAAATTTCAGGTTATTCCTCTTTTACAAATTTTATATCATTTTTTCAGATAATTGGTTTTTCATCATTTGGATATTTTCCTGTGCCAATTTGACAAAATTTTCTATCCTTGGTATTTTAGACTTAGGCTTATCAATTCCTTTTAATAAGAGGTTTTTTCTTCCAGGGGATGGTTCAGAATCAAAGAAATTGAAGCTTTGATGGTTAACTTCAGCCAAGGACAAAGGAGGGGAAGAAGATATTTCTTTTTCTTTTCTCAAGATGGTTTTAAGTTAGTTATGACTTCCATGATTACATCCATATTTTGGATGATTTCTTTTAGCTCCTAGGATTGAGTAGTGGAATTATGTTCTAGATTCTACGATTCTGTATGTATTCCTGCAATATGATTTTGTGTCTGCAAAATGTCTTGTGCCATATCATCTATGTTTTGTGCTATACAAACCGACTGGTAATCAGAATAATTTTTCATTCTAACTATGTCTTGGGATTTTTCATCATTGGCCTTTCTATATTGCAGAAAATCCATATCCACAACCAAAATTTCATCTTTGAATTTGGGAGTAAAGTTTTCTAGGCCAAGTGATCTTTCTGAGACAAGATTAGTCTTACCAGATAACTCATTTTCTCTTGGTAAATCATATCTAATCATTTTCATTTCATAACAAGTAACTATCTGAAGACAATCTGGATGATGTAAATTGTTTCCTAAATGTTCTTTTTGGGAAGAAGAGGCCAAAGAAGATGGCCTGGATTGAATCATATTTTCAGCATACCTCGAAGTGTTAATTTTGACACTTTGTGATATTCCTAGTCTTAAAAGAGGGCCTTTATCATACTGGTAGAGAGTTAATTAGTGTGGCTCTGTAGGAGGAAGATATTTTTCTTGTAAACCAGTATACTTTGCATTCCATTCTTATGGGATACTTAGTTCTATGAATCCCAGTTTTATTGGGGTAACATTTCTCAGGTTGATCACCACACCTTCATGCATAGCTCGAGTTAAAATATTTGGATTCAAAGAAAGTAGATTTGTTGAAACAAAACAAAGACATACAGTAGTGTGCAAATGTTGAATCTCATATCAGGGAGACATATAAAATCCATAAAAAATGAATATATTCTCAGAGAAAGTCAAGGATATGTGGATCTGTAAGTGAAACTTATAATCTTGAGGGGATGGAAGACCATACTAGACCATTATGTAGAGGGAATTGAAAACCACCTATTAAGGAATTCTAGAAATTGGAGTGTCTAGAGTCAACAACATAACATAATGAAGTCACATTTAGTCCCAGTCTGACCAATGGATTAATATTGAACTAGATAAGTCCTAGATGTACATATTGAAATCCTAGAATTTAGTTCAAACATAAATATTCACCAATTCCCATGCCTCAAGAATGAGAATGAGAATGAGACAAGTTCTTTGTGAATTATATACAAACTTTGATGACCAGTCTATTTTCAGTCGTGAAAATATAGACCTGACAATAATAACTTATCTGAATTGCACATCTAAATATGAAATTATGATGGTCATTTAAAGGTGGTCTTCTTGGGCTAAAACAAAAAAGGATATATTCAAAAACAAATTCACATGGGGAGAATTAACCTTAAGAATTACTTGGGGATTTACAGGTAACTTATAACTATGGTGGAAAAGGTTGAATCCGGCTGATAAATTGCACATCATGGAATCTGAGAAACCTTTAGATGAACTAGTAAATGGGGTAGTACATGAATTTTATGGGAAAGCTAAACTTGATACAAATCTATATTCAAACTTGTTTATGAACCAAATATTGTGTAATATGAAAGATCTCCTAGAATTTTATTGTACCATGCAAGATATGTCATATAAATCTTGTGACTCTAGTAACTCCGCTTATCTTATAAAATATATGTCTGCAATTCCTAGTAGGATCCCTAACCTAGTCAAATAAAGAATGGAAGAATAACAAATTGACATAGAAGAATTTTCTCTTGCAGGTGTGCATCAACAAATAATGACTACTTTGAAGAAAGAATGCATGCGTAAAAAAATTGCAAAGTCTATAAAGAAACAACTAGGTTTTGATGGTTATGTCTGTGATATATTTGTTGAAACTTACCATTTTGGTTGTGGTAGATCTAAACAGAATAAGAAGTATTGTAGGGCACATTGCAACTGCAAAGAATGTAAATAAAAATCATATAGGACATACAAACCAAGGTACAAGTTTAAGAAACCAGGAAAATTCTCCAAACCTGATCAAGACCTAGAAAAACATTTTTCAAGAAAAGACAGAACCCAGGTAAAAAATCTTCCTGTTATATTTGTCACAAGTTCGGCCACTGGGAAAATCAAAGTCCTTTGCGAGGTAAGAATAAATTCCAACATAAGCACATGAATAACTTCACATGTGCTTATGATCTGGCTAAATGGGATTTAGTTGACACTCATTCAGATGGTGAGCATATTTACATTACTAAATCATCTGATTTTGAACCTAAAAATTTCCTTCTGTAAATAATCTCTCTATTGACTCTTACTTTGATTCCTCCTCTTATTCTGATAATATTGATTTTCTTTATATTCTTGAGATCAATATGTTTGGTATTCCTTACTCCCCTCCTTATGAAATCAAAACAAAAATCTCTTTGCTACAACATCCCCTCTCATCTCTCACTACTAGTGTTGTAGCATTATTAACCCCCTAATCACTAAGACATCATCTCCTAGAGGTCACCTACCCAATTCACTCATATTTCATCATCTTCCCATTGATTTTCTAGCCTAATCTCCTTTCGATCGCCCTTGTCATTTATCAAGCTCGTGACCAAAGGGGTCAGTCGCTCTTTCCTGACTTCCAAGTTGCAACCATGACACTCTGTATGTGTACTCAGGTCGTGGCCAAGCCTAGAATCTCCCTTTTTTGGATTTGGTTTTGATGGATGAGACCTCTCTATGATTTCTCGGTGTTTAATGGAAGATATGATGGATGTTTCCCTCTAAACGACTGTTCATGTAAGTTTGTATGTTTGTTTATAGAGGATTGATATATTTATAGATCATGACATATTATCAAGCTTAGAAGCATCCTTTGCTCATATCTTTGTTTATGTCTTAGGTATAGGAATAGCCTAAGGGAGATCAACTCCTACAATGTAAAAAATCCCTACAACATACTAGCGACCATACTGGGGAGATTTCCTCTCATGTTATTTTCTTCCTTCTTTATATGCTTTCTTTATAAAATTGTTACCCATTAAAATGTCATGATCTAATTGCCAGAATTTGTTATTCCCTTTCCCGAGTTCAATTGAAGAAACCAATAGCTTAGATCTAATAGATCTCATCCCAAATTAATTTTTTTTTCCTTTTTTTTCTAGGTTTTTTGAGTTGGTCACAACTTCCCCATTCACACAGAGTGACGAATGCCTTCTTGGTCGTGGTTTGCCACCTTTGCAGCAGCGACCATCCCTGCTCTCAATCTTGTTAGTCGTGACCATACTCTTCAATCGCACTGTGTCTCTCTTTGGTTAGCAACCCATCCACACTGTCTTCCTCTATAGGGAGCAACCGAACCCATAATCCTTACTTTTTGAATAATTTATCCTTCAAAAAACTCAACCATACCATTTTAGGTTGTTTTCCTTCAACACTCCAGATTTGTATGAAGACTGTCTCTTTGAATTTGTGTCATCTTGTTTGAAATTCATGCAGTTGTCTTCTCTTGGTATTCATCTCATGTTATTGATAGGTATAAATAAGATCACCTAATATAATCCTTTCAGTCCTGTAGAAGATTGTTTATACATGTCTGAGAAGTCTTTCTTTCATTAGGTTGAATGTTTGTTGTTTCCCAAATCATTTGAGAACTTTTCAAACTTTCATTCAGACTAAAATATTTGTATGTTCTTTAAATTTGTATGCTTGGTATTGTCTCTCTTCCATCTTTTTCATTCATTTCCGAACATGGTCCATTGAAAGCAACGGTTGAAGAAGATTTTTTTTTTCACTTTCATGTAATTTGAAAAAATAAAAGAAACAAAAAGCATTTCATTTAGAGTGATTTAAACCATCATTGAAACAATTTGTGCTTGGTTGGGAATCTCATAAATCATTTTGTGAGTTTGGTTGAAAAAATGTTCGTTTATCTTAGTTGCAAGAATATATAGAAAACGGTAAGCATTAGGGTGTTTTCTTTTATAAAAAACAAGATACTCTTCTCCCTCTCGTAAATAGGATTCATCGAAAAGAAAATTGTTCAAATTTCATCCCTTTTCATCCTTTTGGAGTCGAATTTTTTCACATCATAAGTTTCACTTCCATGCAACCTTCTGACTAAAGAGTAGCCTTAAAAATGGACACGCACTAATAAAACTAACTAGACGTTTTCTCTTATCAAGAACACCAAACAATAGTCTAGGTATAGGGTCTTTGGACTAAGATAAGAGAGTAGATTGTCCAAGAGCATGAAAAAAAACCATAGAATGTTAAAGAGTGCCTAAATCCAAATTTTGTATAGGCATAGACAGGACCCCCCTCTCACACAGGGGTTACACACGAGGTCATGTGCAAATAGGAAATAGAGATTACCCCTCTGAGGCTTAACCAAATGTAATGGAACGATAGTATATTGGGGATTCTTCTTGAGAATCGGTTTTTTCCATTTGGTCTCATAACTTCATGAACCTCGAATCCATTCAAGGCTCTCTGAATTTTTTTTCGGTCCTCTTGTTCTCAATCCTCTTGAGGAATTTTAGACTTGCTATCCTGCCCATACTGTCGGACCCGATTGTCGACTATACTCGCCCGGAGGCTGATTGTGAGTTGGTGACCTTAGTCACCATAATATTTAGGGGTCTTACACAAGGTGATGGAAAAGTGGAGTCTTCGTTGTACTTGGATCAGACGTTGGTCAAACTCACTTGGGCTCCTTGGAGGGGGACCCACGGATAGACTGTAGGGAATATTTCACCAAGGTGTATGTATGTTAACCAGGCTTCCAACGTAACTAATCCACCCACTTGTCCCCGCCCCTTCTCACATGTCCCGGCGATGTTGGATTTCATCACTAACTAGTGAGCCCATGGAAAGAAGCTTTGGTTTGTTTGTCTGATTTCTATATTCATTTTTAGTGTGTGCTAATTTTTTTTTCCTTACTAGGCTATAGGATTGTCATTGTCATATCTCGTATTGGTCGATCAAAACTTGTGTTGGTCTCTGAGGATGCTAGGTTTGCCTCCACTACATTACGAACTATTACCTCCCAACTCACCTGAAGATCATCTTCTATAGGAAAACCACTCCAAGGTTGGAAGTGTTGTTACCCCCTTGCTTGAACACCCAGAAGGAGAAAAAAATTGAGAAGTTTTTGTACTCCCTGCAAATCCACCCTTGACTGACTCTTTCAGTCCCCTCCTTCTTTAGGTAAAATCCTCCATAGATCTTGAACTTGGCACTGATTACCAACTTCTATCTCTTGTACCCTGTGAAGATGTCATGAGTATGGAAACCCAACAGATCCATTTATCAGATGGTTACACCACACCACCAATGGTTTCAGGTTCATATGACCCTATTTGAACCCCTGAACAACCGCACGATATCCTCTCTAGAGTAGATACAATCATAGACTCTGATTTCAAACTCCTGTGACCTGATCAATCACATGCTTCTTCGCATACCCCTCAACCCCCATATCTAGTATCTCTTGTATATTCCAAACTTCTTTTCCCCAATCCTCCCCCATCCACCCTACACCACAATCGGCTCAGTAAAACATCACCACAACCCAAACATCAACAATGACATATGTATCATATGTTGTCCCTACCATTGTATCACCACCTTTAATAATAGAACCCTTTACACCCCCCACTAAGGGGAAACCTTTGCTTACCCCATTATTCTTAAGAGGCAATCCCAACCTCTTTGGAAAATAACCTTTATCGGGAGGATTACCTCCCCAAAGAAACCAACTAATTTTTTTTGGCCAACAAATATCCATGAACTAGCCTTTCACTGGGGGACCACCCCTGTACCCAAGGAAAATGTCCAGCCAACATTCTGTCGAGGGGAAACCCTTGACTTCCGGATCATTTTTAATAGGGATATTACCTACTATCAGGATCCAACCTTTATCTATCTGGGGGAAACCCCCATTTTCAGGGCCATATTCACTCTTGGGGCACCAATCAACTAGGGGGAAACCCCCAGCTATCGGACAATACCCATCATGGGGCCAAACTATTCCCTCTACCACTAGCCTACTTTATGTCCATCCATACCCAAGAATAGCTAATATTGTATGGAATCAACCTTCTCAACTAAGAGGACCCCTAGAAGCCCACCCTATGGTGGAGGACCTCCTGGTGGAACCCCTGGCAGACTACCCCATGATGGAGGGGTGCCACCCTATGGTGGAGGAACCCATGGAGGACCACCTTATGTAGGAGAACCTCCCTATGGATTTGGACCTCCTAGGGGACCACCTTATGGAGGAGGACTCTCCGGAGGACCGCCCTATGGTGGAGAACCCGCTTGCAGACCACCTTACGGAGGAGGACCTCCATAATAACACCCATATGGAGGAGGACCACATAATCCACCTCCATAGGTCAATAAACAACTTCCATTTTTATCAACCTTAAATTTATCTGATATTTCAAGTTTGAATAATGGTCCCATGCGACACTCCTCTTTTTAGCCCCCCATTCATGCCAAACTCCCTTCCAATATTTCAAAGTTCGATGGAAAGACTGGAGAAGATCCAAACAATCAGATGATGAGTTTTCACCTATGGTTTTCTTTGAACTCCTTGATGGATGATTCCATCCAACTACGAATTTTCCAACGAACTCTTACATGATTCGCAGCCAAATGGTGTATAGAACTACTGTGAAGCTCCTTTGACGACTTTAATTCACTTTCTATGGCATTTTTTACAGATTTCCAATTACCAATCAGATATGAAACTGAACTGAAATTTTAGCATCGTTAAACCAGTCAACCTTCACCCATTTCTCTTATCACATTCATGAGTGTCGATGCTTGCGGCGACTAATTAAAGACACGATCCCAGACCAACTATTAGTTGATTGGTTTATCAAGTCTCTTCTGCCACCTATCGCTCGATATGTCTCCATGGGAGGCATCGTTATAGAGGAACAATCCATATCTTGTGCTCAATATCTAGATTTAGTATATTCTCAGTTCGACATGTTATACGACTTGATCCCTCATTCTCCTCGTCCATCAAACAACCCAACCAAACTGCCACTTGGACCCCATGTCAATGGTATGATCGGTCTTACTTCTATTGATTCATTTGGTTATATGACTAGGAAACACAACCCATCAAATAAATCCACCAATCCCATTTCATCTGTCCACACAATCACTCCAACAAAGCCCCCTGCCCAAACCTCTAAGGTTAATTCAGTGAAATCCACCGCACCCAAAAACCCGCAGTCATCCATAGGAAAAAAATAAGGGTAGCAATAATAAGAAAAAAAAACTCTTTTGAGCAATTGGGCCCCAAGACACAAGAAAACAATTTTGAGGGAAAACCTAAACAAAATTTCAAATATCCCTGCATGATTTGTAAGGAGGATCATTTCACCAAATATTACCCCCATCTCGCCAAAATCCACCAATGTCTCGAATGAGGCCCATCCTATTCTACACCTACAGTGTTAACAAACCCTTTTCCCCCCCAGCAACAACAAATGACTATGAAAACACAACCACATCCACCTATGGAAACCCTGAGTCCTCAAACGCAAATATCTTTCTGGTTAAATCCATGGTGTTATCCACCAGAACAAAGAATTATGACTCTCCAGAGGAAAATCCTCCATTAATATATCCCCCTGTCCCAAAACCACCCAATGGCCCTCTCACTCTCGATAAACCAAGTACATAACCCACTTTTCACCTCCAAAAGAGGTACTTTGTCAAATGACACATAACCCTAATGCTTGAACAACCCAACACTATAGTATAGTCAAGGATCTTGCTAAAGCCCCATGCATTGTGTCCGCCCTCGAATTATTGAAGAGTTTTCCAACCCAAAAAAAAGATTTATTAACATCCATTCAGGGAATTTATCCCTCAGAGTTAAAATTATTTCTTTTAACATGGACCAAAGTGAAGCTCGCCTTTCACACCAACTTACATTACAGAAATTCCTTCGTTCACTTAACAAAAAAAAAAATTGAACCTTGATCGATGAAGGTGTGGACACTTGTCTTATGTCAATGACTTGTTGGAAATCCTTAGGCTCTCCACAACTTACTACATAGAAAACTATCTTGAAGGCCTTTGATGGACATTTTTTCAAACCTCATGGTATTTTTCCCTCCCTACCAATCGAACTAGCTGGTAAAACCACCTTCGTCGAAGTAGAAGTAATCGATGCTAATGTCGACTACAATATCCTTTTAGGTCATACATGGTTTTATGCTATGAAGGAAGTAGCATTGTCTATCTTCCAATTTATCCGCTTTCCCCACTAAGGAAAGATAGTGAAAATAGACCAACTTGATTATTATACACCCGATGTGCGACTTAATCCCAGCACAAATGTACCATTCCTCACTCTTCATCTATCAAATCTTTCATAGCTATCATGTCATTATCCTCGGTTGAATTATCATATTCATCTATCTAGACAATAGATGAATCTACTAACATTGATTCTAAACTCTGTATGGATGAGGAGTCAGATCAATTCTTCTCTGCTTACTGGGTTACCCATGAGCATCTCAAGGATGACTTCCTAGATCTCATCTTCCCATCTGATGAAGCTATAATGGAAGTCATGTATCTTCAAGACCGACCCTGGGAAGACAATTATCATCAATCCTCTTTTCTTCCCAATAAAGAGAGGAAATAAACACATATTCAAACCCTCATTTCTACTGACACCCAAGTCTCATCCTCATCATCGTCCACTTTGTTTTCCCCCCCATCAGAAGGAAACTTGGGAAATGTTTCTAAGATATCTCAATTGATATTTCAATTAAACCTGGGATCATGTAACACATACAGATAGGTGCATATTTCTCTCTGGAAGAGATAGAATGTTACATTGCCCTTTTTAAAGAGTTCTATGATATTTTTTCTTGGTCATATGAAGAAATGACAGGAATCAACCCATGGATCATTGTTCGTGAAATTAAGACATATCCTGGAGCTCATCCCATTCGACAATGGCTCCATCCAGTTCACCTACGAAATGCCATGGCAATTAAGACCAAAGTTCAAAAATTATTGAACATTGGTTTTATCTATCCCATGCCCCTTACAGAATGGGTCTCCAACATTGTACCCGTCACCAAGAAGCAAGGCACGGTTTGAGTATGTGTGGATTATAGGGACCTTAAGAAGGCTTGTCCTAAGGACAATTTCCCCACCCCCTTCATCGATCAGATCATCAATGATTGTGTCGGATGTGAAGTCTTCTCATTCATGGAAGACTTCTCTGGATATAATCAAATTGAAATCATACTAGAAGACCAACGCAAAACCGCCTTTATATGCCCATGGGGCACTTTCGCCTATCAAAAGTTACCCTTTGGTCTCAAAATATTTGGCACCACTTTCCAATGGGCCATGTCTTATGCTTTCCACAACATAAAACACATCGTGTAGCCTTATCTATATGACCTACCCATCATATCTCTTAAGCGACAAGATCATATCAATCATCTGGGAAAAATCTTTATTCGTTGTCGACATTACAACATCTATCTCAACCCACAAAATTGCATATTTGTTGTAGAATATAGTCATCTCCTTGGATTTATCATGTCCAAATTTGGAATCCGAGTGGATCCCCTTAAAGTAGAGGCCACTATCAATTTTCCTCCCCTTGTTACTATTAACCAACTTCAAAAATTGCAAGGACAAGCAAATTTCTTAAGATAGTTCGCCATCAACTACGCAGAGATTACTAAGGGTTTCATGTGATTACTTAAAAAAGGTGTCCCATTCATTTGGGATGAACAATCTCAACATTCTTTCAATCGACTAAATCACATTCTTACATCCACTCTGCTATTAATACCCCAAAATTATAATCAAGATTTTACCTTATATCTCGCAACATCCAGTACTACTATGGGAATAGTCTTAGTCCAAACTGATGAAGATAATAATGAACATGTTATTTATTACCTCAGTAAAGGCTTAGTTGGTTTTGAACTTCATTATTCTTATGTCAATAATGTGTTCCTGGCAGCAGTTTTCGTTGTTTAGTGATTACGACATTACATTATGCTTCAAACTACTACCATTATATTTGATGCCAATCCTATGCAATATATCTTGCCACATCAAATATTGGGAGGTCGTTACCTGAAATGGATTAACTTATTACAAGAATTTGACCTCGAGTTCTCTACCCCTAAATCCAAAAAGTCCCTGGTCTTTGCAGAATTAATGACCGATCTCCCCCAAGTCATCGACAAATTAGTGGTCCATGATTCACTGCCAGATGAATATTTGTTCCTCATTAACTCTTCTGACCCCTGGTATGGATACATCCACATTTATCTCCATACCCAACGCTTCCACCCTCAAATTTCTAAATACAATCATCATCGCATACACCTATCGTATTACTAAGAGGGGGGGTGAATCAGTAATAGAGAAATAAAATCCTTTTTAACCATATAATCCAAGTGTTATATCAATGTAGCATTATCATCCAATAATTGTAGATCAAATCAGCAATGAACAAATGAAAAATCATACACATACACAGTACACTAGTGTTTT
>JASDQU010680661.1:36348-51829 GCA_032191745.1 Picea mariana
TCTACTAAACAATCCTTCGGCTGCCCCACTTCCTTTGCGGGTTTCATCAACAGGCCGATCATGAAGTCTCAGAGCCCTATAGCTGCAGTTTAACACCTTCCGGAAATCAATTCTCAACAATTCTCTCACCTAGAGAGAAATTTATCACGCCCCTGACAACCCGTCTCTTCAATATCCCACGGGCCTAACGACGCACTTCTTCAGTCCAACTCCCAAGATAACCAGGTACATATACATGTATGGGTACAAATACAGGTATAGGTACATGTACGGATATGGGTACAGGTATGGATACAAGTATAGGTATGGATATAGGTACATGAAGGTACGAAGGATATCTAAATGAGTGAGTGAATGATGATGGAAGGAATGAATGGGAAAATGAACTAAGTCCAAACTATATGTATTCATGTTCCCAACTTGAAACTTGTCATGTTGAGAGCTACTTTGGTCCACTTGTCCCCATCTTTAGAACTTAGGATAAAATAATTATCCATACTTTATACTTTAAGGAATATTAATATAATATTCCTTTTTGGATTAAGCTCCCTATATTAGCCCCGTATCATTAAATTTTATCCCCCCCTTTCCCTAACTAGTGGAGTTTAGTCCCCCATACTCTTTTACCGTGGTCGGTCTACACGCATCGATGTATTATATTAATGATAAGACATAGACAAAAATAGGCTCACTGGCCTTTAGCATCTAGGATCTCCGGTCTAATTCAACACATAAGCCTCCTAACTTATAATAAATAGCTCACCAACATATACAACACAACATATACACAAAGGCTCCCTAGCCTCAAAATCACGCGCACTTAAGTTTGCTGCACGCGGTATCCTAGAATGTGCACACTTCATCATTTTAGTGCACAATACATGTGCACACTATATCATGGAAGGTGAACACAAAAATGATATCAAAAATATCACAAGATTAAGTACATTTGCATTTAAATTTATAATTGGGGTTCGACTTAGGGGTATTACAATGCCCTCCCCTTATTTATGCACCGTCCTCAGTGCATTATGTATACACATACAACCAAAATTTCAAAAATCCTCTAAACTATTCGGGTATTTTGCCCGCATTGCATCCTCATGCTCCCAAGTAGTGTCCTTAGGACCGTTGGACCTTTACAATCCCTATGGCTTGATTCCGGAGCTGTTTGATTTTCTGGTACATAATGCGTACTAGATGTACTTGGAAAGTGTCTTCTTGCTCCACTTAAATCAAATTCCAATCAATAACATGATTAACATCATATGTATATTTCTTAAGCAATGATACATGAAATAAATTATGAATGGTCATTGATGTAGGCAAGGAATTCATGTATGCTACAGGCCCAATCCTCTCTAATATTTCAAACGACCCATAATAGCGAGCTACCAACTTTGAACAATTTCCCAACTTTAGGGAACTTCTGTTGGCCTTCACTTTCAAGAATACATGTTTCCCCACTTTAAATTCTCTGCAAGTTCTGCCCTTATCAACATAGATTTTTTGCCTATCTTGGGCAACCTTTAAATTTTGTTTTATTTTCAACATTTGTTCCTCCATTTACCTGAGTAAATATGGCCCAACCACTGCTCTATCTGTTGGGTTATCCCAACTTACCGGTGTGTTGCACCTTCTGCCATAAAGTGCCTCAAATGGGCTCATCTTTAAAGATGTTTGGCACCCATTTTTATAAGAAAACTCTATTAAGTGTAGGTAGTCTTCCCATTTTGAAGGTTTATCCATCACATACATCCTCAACATGTCCTCAATCACTTGATTCACCCTCTCTGTTTGTCCATCTGATTCTGGATGATAAGTTGTACTTAAATTCAAATTTGTTTCAAATCCCTTAAATAATCCTTTAAAAAAATTTGATGTAAATTTTGGATCTCTGTCAGACACAATTGTCTTGGGTATACCATGTAATCGAGCAGTTTCTCTCATATAAACATCAATAATGTTGTCTTCCTTGTGAGTGAGATTTACTGTAACAAAATGGACAACTTAGTAAGCTTATCCACCACTACCATGATAGAATCATCTTGCTTGTTTTTTTTGGGAAGTTTGGTGATGAAATCCAATGTTGCAACTTCCCATTTCCACTCAGAAATGGGTAATGGATGTAGAAAATCAACTGGGTTTCTATGCTCAACCTTTACCTTTTGACACTCCAAACATTTGACAATAAAATCAACAACTTCTTTCTTCATGCCTGGACAATAATATTGGCTCTTGACAACTGCAATAGTTTTTTGATAATCTGGGTGCCCAACATAAGGTACATTATGCATTTCTCTCAATATCAGTTTTTTCAATTCTTGGGAATTTGGTACATGAATTCTGCCCATGTACATAAGAATTTCATAATTTTCTAGCTTATAGTCTTCAATTTTCTGCTGCACAATACCTTGCTGTAACTTTGCCACTAATTCCTTGTATTGCAAATATGATTTTGCAGCCTCCAAAATTATATCTTTCAAATCTGATTGGTACATGATAATTGTTGTAGCATGCAACTCATGCACTCTTCTGCTGAGTGCATCAACCACTTTGTTCTCTTTCCCCTCTATATACTTTATATCAAAGTCATATTCACTGAGAAATTATAACCATCTGCTTTACCTAGCATTTAGAGTTGGCTGATCAAATAAATATTTCAGACCATTATGATATGTCCTAAGCTCAAACCTTTTCCCCATGAGGTAGTGCCTCCACTTCCTCAAGGCATGCACTATGGCTGCCAAATCCAAATCATGAGTGGCATAGTGCCTTTCATGCTCCTTCAAATTCTTTGATTCATAACATACAACAAACAAATTTTGACTGAGGACTCCACCAAGTCCTTCTTTACATGCATCGATGCATATAATCAAGTCTTCATTTGGATCTGCAATCCTTATAATTGGAGCACTAGTTAACAATTGCTTCAAGTGTTGGAAACTATTTTCACAATCCAATGTCCACTGAAACTTCACACCCTTCTTTTGCAAGGAACTGATTGGGTGTGAAATGTTTGATAATCCTTCAATAAATCTCCTATAGTAGCCTACAAGGCCCATGAATGATCTGACCTCTATCACATTCTTTGGTGCTGACCATTCTCTAATGGATTCTATCTTCTCAGGATCCATTGCTATCCCTTCCTCTGAAATGATATGCCCCAAATAATGAATTTGCTTCTGATAAAATGAGCACTTGTTCAATTTGGCATACAACTAATGCTCCCTTAATACTTGTAATACCATTCTCAAGTGTTGTTCATTCTCTTCCTCCGACTTAGAATATATAAGAATGTCGTCTAAAAATACAATGAGAAACTTATCTAAGTATTCTCTGAAAATACCATTCATTAAACACATGAAGAAATATGGTGCATTTGATAATCCAAAGGGCACCACTATGAACTCATAATGACCATACCTTGTTTTGAAAACAATCTGTTGACGATTAAAATTGCAATGATGAATTCTGCCCGCAAAGGATTGCTAAGCCCTATTATTTATTTATGATAATAATAATTAACTAGTAGGTGGGACCCCCTTGTAGACTAGAGGTGCAAAGATAGACGTGTTACGCTTATATATTGCTGCTGTTATGATGTTGCCTACACAATCCTATACATTTGATGATGCAGTCTTGGTTTCATTTGATATGATGACATGGTTGGTTGATGCATTGTTGCTAAATGCTGTTGATATTCACTTGCAATACAAGGCAGTGCTATGGATACGAGGATTAAATTGTTACAAGTGTTATGTTATGTTATAGAATTGATTAAAACAAAAAACTTATACATGATTTTATGCAAAGATAGTATGATGATATGGGAGCTTGATAAAAAAAAAAGAAAAAAACTAAGGATAAACCCTAATGTTATGGCAAAAGGGATTACATCTAAACCTTGAAAGTGTATATAATAGTGACAAATGTGAAGTACCTAGTTGCTACTATGTGATTGTATTTAAAGGATTATATGGGAGCACATATGGGAATGTTAACATATGATTATTATTGAAGTTATGACATGTTTCACGTGGCACATTATAGAATGGATATGGAATCAAATCTATACAATAGATATGGCATTGAATTATGCAATGGTTATGGTTTGAATTTAATGGTTGATGTTATGTTAATGGGATGGATTGTATGTGAAATTAAATAGGGACAGGTGAGGAAGCGACGTGCATTTACTACATGTCACTCCAAACCACCCTCGAGCCCATCACCCTAACCTAATTTCATTGTTTCTCTATTGGTTGTGGAAGCTCCCCGATTTCAGGTTTTGAAGGGGAAAACTCAGACCAACTCTTGATTTGAAGCAATTTTTCACTGGTATGGCTCTTTGCTTTCCATCCATGATGGAATCTCTATATTATGAATCAAATGGTGGCTCAGGATTGCATGGGTTCTGTGTTTTATTGAGTTTTCGAATGAATATCAATGCTGTGTTATGGTGTCCTCTGTGGTTACTGTGGAATGTTGGCATTTTGAAGGAAAGTAATGGGTGTTATTGCTTTGTCAAGTTTGCACATTGGTTATTGATAAAAATGAATTCGGTCAGCTTGGATTTTTATGATGATTCTCGGTGGAAAATGCTAAGAATGGTGCAATGAGATCTGAGGTTATTGTTGTGGGGTTTTACCACCAGTCTGGGTATCATTTGTTTTCGTCGGTCATTGTTGTGGTTCATCCTCTAGGTTGCAATGAAAATGTTGACAGTAGTATTATTCTTTCTCTGTTTGGCCGAGCCCGAGCTATTTTTTGTTATGGATTGTCATTATCACCGAAAGCATTCCACAGTCCAATCTTGTTTTGACCAAAATGTCAAATGGAGGTTTGTGTATGTATCAAATGGCTACGAGTTGTGCTTTGGCATTATTTTCACAAGATTTTTAACACCCTCTCATCTCATCTCTGTTATAATGGCCGACTGTTATGTTCGTGAGCCTCACTGTCAATTTTTTTTCGATGGTTATCGACCTCTTGGGTGTTGGGAAGAGACACGGTCTCTCTATGTTTCCGAGGATTATTCATTGTTTAAATCAACCCTTGTTTCCTCTCTGCAATACATTTTTAGAGGCATCTGTGTGTGCCTGGGTTGTTGAGATCTAATTGCCTTGTTTCTACTTGGGCATTCTCTTTATGGCTCTGTCAAGTTCTTGGGGTTATAAGTTGAAAGACTATGGTGTTTTCAAAGGATCACGACTCTCTAATCTTCCAAGATTTTACTTGTTTACCTGTGATTGATTCTCGGTGGTAAATTATTTTATGAGGTAAAAAGGATGACGAGCTCTCTGTGTTTTTCGAAGGTTAAACACACTCTCATTACCTCTCTGTAGTAAAGTTTATTGAACGTGACTTGGTTCTGGTTCTACTGAGCACGATTTGGTTTATCGAGCCTAATTTATTCTGTTTCTCCTCGAGCACCTCTGGTTCTGTCAAGATTTTGGTTTACCAGTTTAATGATTGTGGTAATTATAAAAAGAGCACATGCTCTTTGATTCAAGAGACCATTTCTTGATTGTGTCTATGTGTTTTCTTTCTGTGATGAATTTGTTTGAATAGAAAAAAGTATGGTTACCTACAGCTCGAGATATTTCCTTTTGGTCGATTATGGTCTTTCTTACCATGTTGAATCCTAGCACGATCATGATTCCAATTGAGTTGTAAAGGCACATGTGTGTATGATCGATTCATCAAATATGATCTTGGTCTTGTCAATTTTAAAAGAGACACCTGAGTGTCGATATGGTTCTGTTCTCTTCATTCTCTTTATGGATCTGTTTTTTATCGAGCGTTTCTTTTGGAAGAAAGTCTGTATATGTTTGATGAATGTAGATCTCAAGCTCATAACTACTTGTTTTTGGGTTAAGTACCGTGGTTGAATTAATATTGGTATCGATTATATCGTTGAAGGCCTGTGTGTATGTTTGGTTCATTAAACATGCTCTTGGTTCTTTTCAGATTTAAGAAGGACCTATGTGTGATTAAATTGTGCCTGATCATTGTTTGATGACAGTTGACTGTTGGTGGTTATCGTTGGTTCTAGTATCATATGATTTCTAGGGATGGATATTGGATATAAATAGTGGAATTGTTGTGCATATTATGTTTGTTTTAAAAAGAAGAAATCAACATTAGAGCATGCAGGACTGTGGCTTGAATGATTATTTGTTACTGTGGGATTGGAAATGATTTTCATAGTCATTATATAGGATGCACAGATTGACATAAATTGAATAATTCTGGGAAATTAAATTGTTTTATTGAAGACAACAAACAATCTGTTGCAATCGAGGAACATTTAAATGTTTTTGGTCTTGGAAGTGGATGCCTTTTGGATTGAAATTGAAACAGAGCTATGATTGATGTTTGATTTAATTTATTTTATGAATAATATCCGTATAATACCCTCTCATTTTCTCACTTTTTTGCTCATTATAAATCCCCTCACGATCCCAAATTCATTTTGCATGCCCTGGTCACGAAAATACAATTAAAACTTTGTATGACATTGATTAAAAAATGACACAGAGATAGGTGACAACTGATATATCTTGGTATTGTTTGCACAGTCAGTTATTTAATGAATTGTCAAGCAGTACTCTTGTTCTTACTCCCTGTCATGATATCAATTTTTCACTTATTACAATCCTCCCATATATCCCATGAACCTTATTTCACCCCCTGGTCATTTGAAAATTATTAAATAATTTTATGGATTGGATTGCATGGGACTGATGTTAATTTCTGAGCCAAACTTTGTTTCATATAAAGAGAATGTCATGTATGGTCCGTTAAGAGTTAATTGCTAATAATTGCTGCATACAGGATGAGATTATTCAATAAAGGCAACCATGGTCGAAACGATAGGGGCAGAGGTAACTTGAACAGAGGGCCTAAAAGGCATAGATTCTCAATACATTTTTATGTCGATCCTCAAGAGTTAAATTAGATTTTTCAAGCTGGAGTTTTCAATTGGATTGGGAAAGGGATAGTTCAGCCTAGACTAGAGAGGCCTCCCTTCTAGCCCAAAAATGTTCCTGGTATCTCCATGTCTCCTCATGTATATTTGAAACCTGAAGTTTCTGAGAATGATGGATGGTAGGAGATTGTTCACCCAATAGTCTCCCACCATCGTGGCTGCCCAAACTTGTCATTAACTCCTCCTCTTCCACCTGTAAACCCAAATGCTCAAATTTTCCCCGCACACTCACATGTACAGTCCTCCCATGCAAGAAAATGACTCAAAACCGAGGCTCACCAAGTTCTTGACAAAGGTAAAGCTGTTGCTGCTCCCTCCTTTCCTTCAAGTAACTCAACCAAGTCAGTGTCTTCCCGTATGCACTTGAGAGATGACTGCCCCCATGTCATTAGTGAGATCAAGCCTCAAGGTTCCACCCAACCTAAGGCTAATTCAGGGAAGTTCAAAGGGGACAACGTCAACAAAGGAAGAATTTCCTCTCAAAGTGGAAAATATGGTTTTTGATTATGTTTTTATAATCGATTTGTTGAGGATAGTGAAATGCTGAAAGTTTTGGACAACAAACTATTTTTGGATATTGTGGATATTTACATGTTTGGATATAATTTGAAATATCTCTGATATTTAAATTTCAAATCGTGGAAATAATTATGGGAGCCACAAGGAGGCACGTGTTTTATTGGTTGTCTAATTATGTTTATTTTTGTTAAGAAATAAAAGGGATACACAAGGGGTCCCACCTACTAGTTATTATTTAATAAAAAGACCCTAAATTATTATTATTATTATTTCTTCCTCTAAACTAAAGATTAGTTAAGTTTTAATTAACTTAACTAAATGAGGTAGTTGAACTACTTCAACTAATTTGGAATGCATAAAATCCAAATGAGAAGGAAGAACAAGGGGAGAATAGAAGGAGAAAGCATACTAAGGGTCATATTGTAGACAACAAGGTTCAAAGATGAACCATATCATTCAGATGCTTGTTTCATAGGTGTTGATCTATATTTGATAGTTTGTGTAGAATTGCATGTTTATGAATTGAGTTTCATGACCGATAAAGGATATTGTGCAGAGTCAAGTGGGCAATAGTCTGTTGCAAGCTGATCCATATTTTAAAGTTCATTTTTTACTTCTTTTCAAAGTCCCTTTGTATGGTTTTCATCAGGGATATCTAAGTTTGATCTTGGTCTATGCCCCCAATGGATGTTTGTAAAGAGAAGGATACTTTTGATTTCTTGGAATGAAATAAAGTGATTTCTATTCTGTCTCATTTATGTTAATCTGTGACTTGGTATTTTTTCTTTTGATCTCCATATTTACTTTCTGCAATATGTTTGTATTCAGAAAAATTATATAAAAATGTTATATTTTGCAACAATATTTTGATTTAAAAAATCATCCTAAACCCTTGTAATTAATACTTTTGGATTGGGAAATACATTTTGAGGCTATAAACATAGGGTGATATTCCCGACTATCTTGCCTTAGCCAAGCAAGATTCGAAAATGCTCGAGTAAGCTAAATTCATATCTTTTCCTCAACATTTATTTGGCAACCATACTGGGGAGATCTTCCACATCTCTTTGGTTGATTTTGTGCTTGATTATCATTGCATATATTTATATTGATGCTTTTGATTCTTTGACTGTTTCTTTTCTTCATGACTGTACCTGTTGCAAGGAAACCCAATATTGAGCCCGGTCTTAGAGATCAGACAAACATTATTTTAACCTTGTTTAATACCATATTAGAGACCGTTAATACCTGGGTTGAGCTTGAATGCTCATGGGAAGTGATTGAACAAGACACAAGTGACCGAGAACGTTGGGAAGCTAGGTAAAGACAGCCTAGGAATCAACCATAGATTTTCTTTTTCCTACAATTTTGATCTTCTTTTCATGTCCTTAGACCCTCACATATCTAGGAGAAGAAGAGGTTTATCACCTAATATTAATCCTATTACTGAAATAGGAACAAGAAATGTTGTTTTGTCATCCCAACAAAGTACTCTAAGGAGAACTTTGTCTGATTCAACCAGTTCGTATTTCTCTCCTTTACCTATCGTTCACAAGATGACATCTAGTGGTGGATTTGGTGGCACTGGAGGTTCTTCTTTGTCCCAACCTTCAGCCTCGTTAGTGATTGGTAGCTTATATATTCATCAAGTCCTTGTACAATCTACTACAAATCCTGCCAAAGTCATACAAAAATATGGATTCTTTCAGTTTGAAGAAGATGCCACAACTACTCCATGGCATGTTTCCTCCCCTCTTAACCTAACACCTGCTACTTGTCCACTTCCTAAATTCAAAGAGAATCTCCCTAGGTTTTTAGGGAATAACACAGTTACCACGACTGAGCACTTGGTGGAATTTTCTAATGCCTGTCACAACATAGGAGCCAATGAAAATGACACTTGTATGTGCTTATTTGTTAATTCCCTTAAAGGGAAGGCAACGACCGATTTCTTTGATCTTCCTCCCAAGATTATTTCAACTTGGGAGGAGTTAGTTTATTGGTTCAAGTCTACCTATGGGTAGTCTAAGAGCCCAGCTGAGAAGTTACGGGAGTAGAATAACATTGATTAGAAAGAAGGTGAGACTATCTAGTCTTTCAACTTGTGTTTCACCAAATTATATAACCAAATTCCTGAACTTATTCGCCCTCAGAACCAAGCCACTTTTATGCATTACTATAATGCTTTACCTTCCCCCTACCATCATAGTCTTGAAGAAAAGGCCATTGATAACCTTGTTTCCTCTTTGCATACTTGTTTAGAGTATGAAGAACAACTTGAAAGAACAGGTCTTCCCAAAGGAGACTCAATTAAACATATGAACATGTCCACCCTCTTACAACTTGTACAAGACATGAATAAATGAATGATAGCGTATGAGCGGAAGGGAAATGTCCCTTCAATTACCCCTGGGGCCTCATCTTCTTCTTCACCACCCTTTAGGAATCCTAACGAACATAATTTTCAACCTAAAGAAATCATGCCTCACAGTTGGTGTAAGTTTTGCGAGGAACACCATGAGGAAAGTACTTGTGAGGTAAAGAAGAGTGCCAGTGATAAAATCTTTGGTAAAATGCCTGAAACTACTATTGTTGTCCTAGATTTTGCAGAGCCAGAGGATGTTATGATCATAAATACTAGGAATAAATCCTATGCTCCGAAAGGTAAATATGATCCTCCTCGCACTTCTTCTAGCCCAAGCTCATATTCACCAGCTGTCACTATTCATGTTTCTAAGGCTCTCGACTGTCAAGGAAATACCTTTCCTATTCCCTCTTCCAAATACAACATTCTCAATCAATTGGATAATATTAAAGCTGATGCTACCCTTTTGGACATGGTTTCCATCCCAGAGCAACACAAGCCTTTGAAAAATTTCATTGAAGGAAAAACTTCCATTGTAGCCAACCTCTTTGAAGAGAATTCAACTGTAAATAAAGTAGGTGTGCATAAATTTAGGCACCCTGTAAAAAACCCCCCATTTTTTATTTCTGTAAAGATTATGGACAAAATAGCCCATTTTTGTCTCATTGACGACGTTTCGTGCCCAAGTGTAATGTCAAAGATTATTATGGAAGAGCTAGGCTTGTCTTGTACAAATGAAAATTCCAGAAGAATGCTCTCTTATAATAGTTTAAAACAATCGAACATAGGTGAAATCAAGGATGTGACCTTGGTTTTGTGCGTGCATCCTGAAATAAGAACAACCCTTAATATTCAAGTAATCGATATGCTAGTGAGTAATTACTCAATCATCTTAGGAAGAGATTGGAAAGCTTTGATGGGTGGATACCTCTCGCTCGACGGGACACACTTATCCATTCCTTAGAATGGTAAAAACATCATAGTCCTAAGGGAGGGACTAATTTCACCTTATATAGAAAGCGTCCCATAGCCTAATGTGAATTACATTGAGGAGGACCTCAGAGTGTATTCCATCTTTGCAGATGAGGACAACACTACCTTGGAACAAATCGACATAGAGGATGGGATGTGGCATATGCACTTTGATGGTTCATGCTCCAATGAAGGAAACATAGCTGGTATTATCTTGTACTCTCCTGTGGGTAAAATTCATAACTTTCCCTACAGGTTAGAGTTTTCTTGCACAAACAACGTCACCGAGTTTGAAGCATTATTGCTAGGCATTGAAAATGCCTATAATTTAGGTTATGGTCACCTTATAGTTTTTTGGGATTCCAAACTTGTTGTTAACCTTGTACGTAAGATATATTATCTGATCCAGGTGGATATCGGTGGCCACCCACCTTCTCTAACTGGCTCAAAACAATTTTCTGGCAATTTTGGCAATTTACTATTTTTAGAAGTTTTTAATTTCGAGGGCTAGTTTGAGGGCATAAATGATATTTTTTAAAAATCAAGCCTATAAATGACAGCCAAAGGCTCTTATTGAGCCCCCTAAATGAATCTCCTCATCAATACCTTTCCAATGAGCTATCGTGCACCCTAAACGAAGATCGTATGAAAAAGTTACGACCTCGGGAAGTTAATGTACTAACTTACCCCAATGAGGCCCACATGAATTTTGGCTCTTCATCTCCTAGGGTTATGTTTTTGGATGTATAGGGTTTTGAAATTCATATTTATTGTAAAAATACCTTTAGATCCTCATTATACTCATCTTCTTGTGAATGAGCACAACAGTTGGCATAGGGGCAAACCCAAGGTTCAGCTCCAAGAGTGCACCAACAAACCCTAGCTACTGGCCCTTTTGGAAAGACTTGCAAAGCATATGCAGTCTCACCCGAAGTAGCTATGAGGGGGTTGTAGGATGAATATGTCTACAACTAGAAGAATATCAAGTGGGTCTATTACAACAACAACACATCATGCAACTATCATTCAACAAGCTAGATATATCCTTCACAGCTATAGATCTGATCTAATACAATAAGGAAGGTAACAATATAACAACGACAGAGATCAAAGAATAAATCAAACACACAACAACATATGTACATGGTTCACCCTCTCTCTAGGGCTGCATCCACATAACTGTGCTTGTGATTCATTAAGTTAAAGCATACAGTTCTTATCTGCGCTATCAGCTAGCAGATCCTCTTTCTTCTCTCTCTTTCTCTCCACTTCCTTCGCACCCAGCTGTAGGACTTGACCTTCACACACAACAAAAGATCTTACAATACCAGAAGGCTTCCTCTCTCTCATCACTTCTCTCTTTCAATACAATGATCCCTCACACAATACTATAGCTAGATCAACAACAATATTGTACTGCAGAATTACGAAAAAAACCTAGGCCCTTTAGACCTCTATTTATACATTACAACACCTCACCGACAACCTTAGGCCGAAACCTAGGTGCAAAAACCCTAAATACCAAAACCCTGGGTGTCTAAAGCCCTAGGTCAACTTGACCCTCTTTTTCTGGGCTTCGCTGACCTATCTTTCCTTCCTTCTCACGCAGTTCTCCAAAGCATCCAACGATGGATTTTTTTTCTTGCTACTTTGTACTTGATCCCTCTTCCTTTCTGATCTGTCAACCTTGGTATTCTCATCTAACGAATTGATTTTCCATACTTCGCTCCATATTCTCTTCTCTTTTTCTCACTTTGACCCAGTGACAATCACTATGTCTTCCGCGAAGTTCGATTTTCACCTTTTCTTCCTTGTTCTGACTTTCTTCCATAACCAAGGGCCAACATGCCCCCAACACTCACCTGTGACTTGTCCTGAGGCACTTCGGATCTGATCCTTCTCTGTTACTTCGATGTTGGGTTGCGCAGTGTAGTATTTTTTTTCTGCTCTATGCCTCCATCACATCCTTGTGCAGACTGTCTTTTCTGTTTCTGGTACCCAGTTTCAACTGCACCTGGTTCCTAGACCCTTTTCCTCATGCTTTTACTGAGAGCTGCGAGGCAGTTGGTTGTCATAGTACAACTTCAGCCGACTCCCATTCACCAATCCTTCCTTGCACTCTCCGTTCAATGTCTTCAGCTATGCAACTCCTCCTTCTGTAACATAGGCGATCTCATATGGTCCAAGCCAATGCATTCTGAACTTCCTGGGGTGTTTTATAAACTTACTGTCATACACAAGTACTAAATCACCTTGTTTGAATGCCTTCTTCTTGATGTGCCTGTCATGATATGCCTTCTCTCGTTCCTTCTGAACCTATTGGTGGAATCCGACAATGAATATGTCTTCTTCCAGTTCAACCAACTGTGCAAGCCTCTGGAAAAAAACTCCAGTATCATCCATGTCTGTAAATGCAACAATACTTAAGCTTGGTACCAAGTATTCCATCGGGACAACAACTTCAAGACAATTAACCAATTTGAAAGGGGTCTACATTGCTAGTTTCTTGCAAGTGGTTTTATAGGCCCAAAGTACTGTAGACACTCTTAAATCCTAGTCATCCCTATTCACACTGCAAATTTTCGTTAATGCTATCTCCAATATCTTGTTGAATGCTTCAACTATCCCACTTTCTTGTGGATGGTAAGGTGTACTCTTCTGATGGTGGACTGCAAAATCTTCAGTTAGGGCTTCAACTGTATTATTGATGAAGTGTATTCCTTGATCACTCATAAGGATCTTGGGGCATCCAAACCTGGTTATTATGTCATCAAATATAAATCACGCAGCTGCAGTTGCACTACAGTCTTTGACTGCTCTGGCTTCGGCCCATCTAGTTAAGTATTCTGTCGCAGTAATGATGTAACTTGCTCCTGTGCGCTTTCCTGATGGGTTTATGGGTCCCACGAAGTCAATGGACCATTTTTCAAATGCTTGTAGGGTCATCTATGGTGCTAATGGAATTTCATCTCTTCTGGATGGTTTTCCAACTCTCTAGCATACATTGTAGGCTCTAGCATAATCTTTAGCATCTCTGTGTAAGGTAGGCCACCAAAGGCCAGCTCTCAGAATCTTCTGCGTAGTTTCTCTTCATGCATAGTGTCCTCCTGTGATGCCTTCATGAGCTTCTGCAAGGATCAATGGTCGTTCTGCCTCCATAACGCATACTCTCAATATCTCATCAGGTCCCATCTTGTATAGATGTCCCGCTATGAGTGAAAAGTCTGCAACGTGCACCACTAGTTGTTTCTTCTAGGGAATCGTAAACTCACTAGGTGGCATTCTTGTTGACATGAACTGGACAATGTCTATGAAGTGGTCATCAATATTTCTAATGGCGAGTAGATATGCATCCGCCAGTGTATCCTCCAAACTGGTGGGTTCTTCTCCATGTTCCAACCTCGATAGGTGGTCAGGGCCCTTGTTCATTCTTCCTAGCTTAACTATGATTTCAAAATCATATTCTTGAAACAACAAAATCCATCTGCATATTCTCCCTCCCAACACTGGCTTGTTGACCAGGTATTTTAGCTCAGAGTGATCTGTAAACATTTTGAAGTGGCCTCCCAACAAGTAGTGGCAAAATTTATGCCGTGCGTACACCATGGCTAATCCTTCTCTTTCTGTAGTGGTGTAGTTGATATCAGCTGTAGATAGCTTCCTGCTAGCGAAAGATAATGGATGGTCGATCTCCCCTTCTCCCGGTTGTGCCAGTACTACTCCCAGTGCAATAGAAGATGCATTTATGTGCACGTGAAACTCTTTGCTCCAATATGGAAAAACCAGAATGGGCACAGTGACCATATTCTGTTTCAGTGTGTTGAAGCTTTGCTGACATTCACCTGTCCAACCAAAATGAAAATCCTTCTTCAACAACTTCTCCATCAGTGTTGTGATTTGGGCATAGCCTTTAATGAATTTCTTGTAATAGACAGTATGTCCTAGCGCAATGCATAGTTATTTGACTGAAGTAGGAGGTGGAAAATCAACTATAATTGCAATTTTAGATGGATCAACCAACAATCCCTACTTGCATACAATATGGCCTAATAATACTCCAAATAGTGAGAAGAAGATGCACTTCTTTAGATTCAAAGCAATTTGACACTGCCTGGATTTATCCAACATTAGCCTTAGACATTCAATATGATTTTTCAACAAACTAAACACAGTCCAATCATCAAAATATGCTTCTAAAAATTTATGCAAAAATTCTTTGAACGCTTCGACCACCACCCTGGAAATGATGGATGGGGCATTCTTCAGTCTAAATGGCATCACTGTATATTGGTAGGATCCCCATTCTGTGGAAAATGTGGTCTTTTGGTGGTCCTCTTTAGCAATCCAGATCTAATGGTATCTTGAAAATCCATCTGTAAAAGAATATACCTCCTGGCCTCCCACGTTGTCTAATACTTCATCAGTGAATGGTGTAGGGAAAGGGTCATGGATACAGACATCATTCAACTTCCTGAGGTCCAGAAATATATTGATTTCTCTTGTCTTCGTGTCTTGCACGAACATAGGGATAATCCACTCCGACTCTTCGACAGGTTCAATAATCCCTGCTTCCAACATCCTGTCGAGCTCAATCTTCACTTTTTCCTTGTATTTCGGGTTCAACCTGTAGG
>JASDQU010680661.1:51921-77523 GCA_032191745.1 Picea mariana
TTTTTAATCTTGATTAGTTGACCAATAAATGGTAGCTCAACTCCCGGTCCTTCCACATTTCTTTGGCCTTTTGTTTCTACGATGTTCACCTTCCTAGGATCATCATTGTCATCGACATTGATGTTATAGCAGCTCTGCAATTTTTGGAGAGGCACAGTCCATTCGTCCTCTTCTTGTTCCATAGGGAGGCTAGATGTCTCCTCGAAATACCTTATTTTTCACAATATGTAATGCTTGGTCTACTGAAGGATATTCACTTTCAAATAAAAAGATGGTTACAAAATTCTGGATCATACCTTCCCAATATGTAGTGACAAGGCGCATCTCTGCTTGAAGGTACCAGTTGATGGGGGTCATGCCCAACATGTTTATGAATCTGTGCACCCATTGTTCTCGCAGAATGTCACTCCAGGCCTCTTCACATCTTTTCACATGGTCTTTTGGGAAACTTCAACCAGTGTACCTTACTTCACAACTTACTGCTTGAGAATCATGCTGTCATTAAAGTTCGGCATTGTTTCCAACATGTAATATTGATTTTATGTGTCCCCCACCATATTGTCGGTGTAGCTTTCAGGGCCTCATCCATTGAAAAAAATCTCTATCATGTTGGTACATTTTCTTCAAAGTCTGATAGGAAGGCTTCTAAAGGATTTAGACCATCAAATGTGGGTAAGTTGCTTATTGTTGTGCCTATCCAATGAACTTCTCTGGTTAATCTAGCACATCTTCTGGTAGATACTTCATACATCTAGTTCTGCTAGTTCTCCAACGCTTCCTCTGAATTTGATGAACACGTGCTGTCACTTCGCCATCTTATATTCCCATCGGCTGTAGGGTTGATGTAATCTTGCTATTTGGCTGTTAGTTTGTAAATGTTTTTCAATTTGTATGCGTGATCTTCTTCTCTGATGGGCTTTGTGTATCGCAGACCTTCATCTGGATCTAAGGGTGTAATGACCCTAATTCCATCTCTTTCAAATGTCATACGTCTTTTCTTCAAATCAACAAAAATGGATTTTTTGAAGGCCTAATCAATTCCTAACAATGCAGGGTAAGGGCAACTGTCATCAACAATTTCAATTACCTCAAAATCTGCAAAGGTTCTAACTTCGTCGATGTTCACAAGGACATGCTCCAATCATATGAATGGGCTGACATCTTGCTGATTAGCCATCCTAAGTCTGATAGGGGAATAGATCAACCTCGTTTTTCCCATTAGTGCCCAAGTTTTCTTTGTCATGACATTGACCTCTGACCCTAAGTCAAGGACCACATAGTCTATATCATACTTGCCTATTTGAGCATTCAAATGTAATTCTTTATTTGTCCTTCTCTTCTTACCAATTTGGTGTACTGCCCTATTCAGTGAGGGGTCTATCTTTCCTAGCTCATACTGCCCGATTAAGTTCTGTAGTTCTTGCACAACGTTCTCATACTGAATTAACTTAATACAAGTGTATAAAAATTCAATGAGCTTACTAACCTCTTTTCCTCCTTTTGGTGAAGCCGACTGATCAAATGCTTGAGGCATCCCATATTCTTTTATTTTTGGTCGTGTTTTGGAGGAAGAGCCTTGATCTGCTTTAAAATCTTGCCTTGCTTCCTCAAATATTTGTCTTTCTTTCTTCGCATCAAAATTTTGGGTCTTCTCTGCAGCTTTCCTGATGCCTGAGTCTTCTGTGATCTTTCCTTGGGTCATTCTATCCGCTCGTGTGGTAGCACCTCCTCAAGTAATAACATTGACTCTAGGGCCTGATCCGCGAGGTTAAGCATATATCAATTGCAGTTGTGGGTTCTGCTAGGGTCCTTGCCTTTCCTGAAGCTTCGATAGCAGCACAGGGCAGTCCTCAATGACATGCTCGAAGGAGTTGCAATAACTACAAGTGGTACAAGGGTTCTAACAGTCCCTTGCTAGATGTCCTGGCTGCATGCATTTATAACATATTATTTTTCCTCGGCCTCGGCCCATTCCTCGTCCTCGTCCTCATCCTCTGTATCCACTGCGAGGATTGAAGTTTCCTCTTCCTGGGGAGTTATACTATGCATTGTTTCCTTCTTGATGTACTTTTCGTTGGATATTGTATATGTCTCTTGATATTTTATGCATGAGATCATAAGCTCTGCAATCTATATCATCATGCCCTACTGATTTACAGAATGTGCAATACAAGTTTGTGGGTGTTTGAACATATTTTTGCATGTAATAGCACTCACCAGGGTGATGTCAATTTTTGCATACTTCGCACCAAGATAAGGTGACTTTCTTCAAGGGGCTCAGAGCCCCATAAGCCAAATATTCATTGAAGAGAGGGAATTGTTCCTTGTCATGACCTTTTGATCTTCTTCTGACACACCATATGTCTTCTCTTTTGTCTTTTCCCTTGTCTTTATTCATGTCTTCGACCTGTAGGGACAAACTAGTTAGCTAAATCAAGATCTGACTCATACCAGAGATGGAGTCTCTCATAGGGGTTGATTCAAGTTTCATGGTGATCTCCAATGCTTATGCCTGTGAAGAAATCTTCTACTGTATCAGGGGATATGTGGTAAGAGAGAACTGATGAACCATTCTTTGTTCTACTCGTCTAGGATCTTAAAGGTGAATTTTCCTGTAAGGGTCTTGAATCTCTGATCGAACTCCCAAACATGTTCGGCTACCTTTTGCTTGATCTCTTTTACCTCCGTAATACATTGGGAATCTGACTTGGGTTTCTTAAACTCTACAATCAGTGCATTCTTGATCTCATTCAATGGCTTAGGTTACACAAGTCCTTGGAAAATTTTCAGGTACCAGCTCAATGCACAGTCTCTCAGTGTAGTGCTAAACTGGTTTATTTTAACAACTTCATCGACAATATTTTTAATGTTCCATACAGCCTCACACATGAACCAGTGTTGATCAGGATCTTCAGATCCATCTCCTCTAAAGATAGGGAACCTCATCTCATATGCCATGGAGTTGCCTAGGTTTCCTATCTGAGTGGATGCTGAGCTTCTAGTAATAATGCTCTACAGACTTTGGTGATTTGGAATGTTCTGATTACTTAGTGTTTCTAAAACAACAGGAGGATTGATATTACTTACTTCAGTAGCCTGCACAGTTCCCGAGGTTTCTGGCTCATTTCGACAAAGTTCTTTAGCTGCTTCTTCCTCTGTCCCCATGGGTTCTGAATGTTCTTCGTTTGTCAGATTTGCCTCTTCTCCATTGTAGAAACCCTCTTCTCCGTAGTTTTTCTTAAAGAGTTTTTCAAGGTGAACCCCTCGAAATACTCTTCCACTGCGCGTATGTCCAGCTTCTGTGTCGCTGTCACTGTATGAATTTTTGAACATTAGCCTTTTCAAATATTCTCGATCTACTGTATCTTCAAGATGTTCTTCTCATGCAACAACATATTGAGTCTCAAATTCAGGAATTGTAAAAAATTTCATCTGGGTCCTTTAAAGAAATATCTTTCATCTTGGCTGTATGACTCTACTCTGTCAACAACAAAATCGGTGATATACCCTCCAATGGTACTATCAAACCAATGATCTACTGCCTTGAATACAACGTTATCAAGCCTTTTAACCTTCTGGATCAACACCGATGTCCAAACTACAGGAGATCTAGGTATTATCTCAAACTGGGTATCTTCTAACCTAGCTAACCACTCATATAGCTCTTGATGGATCCCTCCAAAGAATATCTCATGAATGTCGATAAATATATATTTCTCCAACCAATCTTCTATACTATGATTAGGGTTCTTGTTCTGGGCTTCAACGAAGTCCTTCTTTTGATATTCTATCCACTTTTGAATCTCTGTCTTCGATGGGAACCACCTTGACATTCCCTCACGAAGATTACAGTCCCAAAAACGGAACCATTTGTTGGCACAGGGGCAGACCTAGGGTTCAGCTCCAAGAGCGCACCAACAAGCCCTAGCTACTGGCCCTTTCGAAAACACCTATGAAGCATATGCAATCTCACCTGAAGCAGCTATGAGGGGGTTGCATGAAGGATATGTCTACAACCAGGGGAATATCAAGTGGGTCTATTACAACAACAACACATCATGCATCTATCATTCAACAAGCTAGATCTATCCTTCACAGCTATAGATCTGATATAATAAAATAAGGCAGGTAACAATATAACAATGACAGAGATCAAAGAATCAATCACACACATAACAAAAGATGTATGTGGTTCACCCTCTCTCTAGGGCTACGTCCATAGAACTGTGCTTATGATTCATTAAGTTAAAGCATACAGTTCTTATCTGCACTCTCAGCTCGTAGATCCACTTTCTTCTCTCTCTTTCTCTCCCCTTCCTGTGCACCCAACTTTAGGATTTGACCTTCGCACACAACAAAAGATATTACAATACCATAAGGCTTCCTCTCTCTCAACACTTCTCTCTTTCAATACAATGATCCCTCACACAATACTATAGCTATATCAACAACAATATTGTACTGCAGAATTACCAAAAAAACCTAGGCCCTTTAGACCTCTATTTATACATTACAACACCTCACCGACAGCCTTAGGATGAAACCTAGGTGCCAAAACCCTAAATACCAAAACCTTAGGTGTCTAAAACCCTAGGTCAACTTGACCCACTTTTTCTGGGCTTCACTGACCTGTCTTTGCTTCCTTCTCACATGGTGCTCCAAAGCATCCAACGATGGATTTTTCCACTTGCTGAGTTGTCCTCGATCCCTCTTCCTTTCTGATATGTCAACCATGGTCTTCTCATCCAACAGATTGCTTTTCCATACTTCGCTCCATCTTCTCTGCTCTTTTTCTCACTTTGACCCAGTGACACTCACCGTGTCTTCCGCGAAGTTTTTTTTTCACCTTTTCTTCCTTGTTCTTCACTTTCTTCTATAACCAAGGGCCAACACCAGCCATCACATCTCTTCTCAGAGATAAACCACTACCATTCCAACAATCTTGTTTTTCGCTGCATTTTACAGTTTCATCTTGTTTCCTGTGTTAATAGAAACCAGTTTTACTGTATCTCTGTTGTTTTATCACATACATGTTATATGTTTATATACTAAATATTAATAATAATCTGCATCCACTTCATTCTGTTCATAAAATCCGGATCAATGGTATCAGAGCGGTCTACTCCTTTTTGTTTTTAATGCATGTTCCCAACAATGTCAGTGTACAAAGAATTGGGGATTGAGCTTGTTTCTATTGAGGAAAAAATATCTCGCACACCCAAGCGGCCTCTCATGGCCGGTGAAAATAAATATAGCAGGATAGGAGATCCTTTCAAAATGTTGCTCGAGGATTCCCTCACACAATAGAGGAATGAAATGATGGATAATTTTGTGTAAATCCTTCGGTGGCTACCAACAGGCGACACATCTTCCTCAAGTGGTAGCTCCGCCCCTTTCAAGGTACAAATCAACTTTGATATTCCTATATTTGAAGGACAGATAGACGTAGAAGTCGTAGAAAAATAGTTGAATTTGCTAGAAGGGTATTTTTCTGTTCAAAACTTATCGAATAGAGAAAATATTACTTTTTCACTCCTCAAAGCCATTCCCCACATCAAATATTTGTGGGAGACTTTATGTGAGCAGAAGGAAACATAGGAACCCTCATTGTTTACAGTCGCGGTCACCTGGGAGTCATTCAGGGATGCTATTAAAGAACAATACTACCTTGTGGGAAGTTATGACGACCTGAATACCAAATGGACCACAGTGTGACAGGAAAGATACGAAGCTGTGCCAGAGTTTAAAAATATCTTCCATACCTTGCGCACCAAGCTGGGTATCAAAGATTCTAAGTGAAATCTAGTGCTCAAGTATTGTGGTGGTATGCACAGATACCACCACAACAATTGGTATGCTCTAAGGCAAAATTGGAGTTTTTGGACATCTCGTCCTTGGTGCGGCCTATCGATATGCCGTCAAAATCAAGTAGAAGCTCAAACAAAAGACACAACAATTTTGGATAGGAAACCCCTCATAGCAAAAGCAGGGAAAAGGTAGCCCCAACCCGAATAACAAAGGAAAAATAAAATATGGACAACTTCAGGACCACCAGCCTAAGCTGCAAGTAAAGAGGGACACCAGAAAGATGAAGAAAGATACCTGGAAGTGGTGTGACTTCCATAAGAGCCTCTGGAACAACACTCCTAATTGCCGCTCAAAGAAGTCATTGGTGATTGAGGTGAAAGCCTCTAATTCAGATGTGGGGTCAGACTCTGAGTCTGAACTAGAAAGGGGAAAGCGAATCATTGATGTAGAACCCAGTGCCACCATTGCCACTACCAAAGTCCAACCTAGTGAACTAGATGAGCCAGAGGAAAGTGAGCTCATTTTTAATTCATAGATGTGGGTGAAGGGAACCCCACTACACTTCATTGTTGATAACGATAGTCAGAATAACATCATATCAGCAGAGGTCATCAGATGACTATCCCTTCCGACAACACCGCACCCGTATCCCAACACCATTGGATGGCTCCGCCAAGGAAGCGACCTCCACGTCAGCCAACAGTGTCGCCTGTCATAAGAGATCAGTCCCTTCAAAGATGAGGTAATATGTGACGTTTCTCCTCTTGAAGTTTGTGATGTTCTTTTGGGACAACCTTATTTTATGGAAACATCACGCTGTATATAAATCTAGGCCTCGTAATGTTATTATTACTTTGAACAAGAAATTGTACAGGATACCCGATGCCATCCCACCTAGTGCTATTTCCTTGATCTCTTCCAAGCAATACAGGAAGGTCATCTAAAAAACCAGGAAGTTTTTCTTCTTCGTGATTTGCTCTCAGAACGAGTGAAAAATTGCAGCCACATCGAGGACCTCTGCGACCGACCTCTCCACACAATAGAAGCAAGTGGATAAGGTTGTGGAGGAATACCAAGATATATTCTCCTCACCAACTGGGGTACCTCTACACTATCAGGTCAAGCATCCCATCGATATGACCCCCGACGCACTTCTACCAAACATGCGAATATACCACCGCTCCCTGTTAGGGAATTAGGAGATCAAGTTACAGATCCAAGAATTGATCCACAAGGGCCACATCCATCCCAGCTCATCGCCTTGTGGGAGGCCGATCATGCTAGTACAGAATAAAGATGGGACCTGAAGACTCTGCATTGATTACCGGGCCCTAAATAAAATTACGGTAAAAAACTGGTACCCGATTCCCTGAATCGATGATCTCCTTGATCAACTCAAGGGGGGCAAATACTTCAGCAAGATTGATCTGAAGTCTGGCTACCACCAAGTCCCAATCGAGCAGACATATGTATGGAATATCACCTTCAAGTCGAAAGAAGGTCTCTTCGAATGGTTGGTTATGCCCTTTGGCTTGAAAAATTCTCCAACGACTTTCATGAGGATGATGGACGATATCCTGTGACCTTTCACCAATACTTTTTTAGTGGTGTATCTGGATGATATACTCATCTACAACAAGATGTGGGCAGAACAATTGCAACACATTCAATAGGTTCTGCACACCTTGTGACATCACAAGTTATATGCCAATTTGGAAAAATTCTCCTTTGACATGGACCAGATCCAATATCTCGGTTACATCATGGATCAAAATGGTGTACATGTGGATCCATCCAAAATCCAGGTAATCTGTAATTGGCGAACACCAACCACACTCACTGAGCTTAGAAGCTTCCTAGGCCTGGCCAATTTTTATTGTAGGTTCGTGTTGGGGTTCTCCCATATTGCATGGGCCCTCAACCAAGTAACTAGAGGAGGTGGTATGAAAAAATTTGTTTGGGGTCTGTCTCAAAAACAAGCGTTTGATGATTTGAAGCAATATTTGTGCTCAGAACCAATACTCTCATTACCTAACCTACACCAACCCTTTGAGATTGAGACAGATGATTCAGATTATGCTGTGGGCACAGTTCTCACTCAGCATGACCACCCCATGTCCTATCACATCGAGACACTATCAGATGTCGTCCGTAAGTACCCTACTTACGACAAAGAAATGTACTCCATTGTGCAAGCCTACCGATAGTGGAGGTATTACATTCTTGGGAAAGAGACAATCATACACACTGATCATAAGCCCTTGCAATTCATGCATACCCAAGGAAAATTACAGAATGACTGCCATTAGAAGTCGCCGATTGCCTCAATCGACCTTATGGCGCAACACTCACCACAATGCTAGACTCTTTTGGCCACAAAACCTCTGGGTGGCCCCAGCTCTATGAAACAAGCCTCGATTTCACCAACACTTACAAAATGTTGGGCACACACTCAGTCATCACTAATTTCGATCTTCAGGATGAATTGTTGTGCCATATGGGCCATATCTACCTTCCATCAAGCGAGCGCACAAAGATGATTTGGGAAGCCCACTACAGTCGGGTAGCAAGACACTTTGGCTTTGAAAAGACAGTGGCAGTGTTGCAACAACATTTCTACTGGATAAAACTTCAACAATATGTTAGCAAATATATCAGGTCCTGCATTTTCTGTGCTATTTCTAAGCCCACTAGTAAGAAACAGGGCTTGTACACCCCTTTTCCTACTCTTAACAGGCCATGGGAATCCAACTCAATGGATTCAATGTCGGTCCTTCTAACCACCAAGTGGGGAAATGACTGTGTTTTCATGGTTGTTGATCACTTTTCTAAAATGGTGTTTCTAGCCCTCTTCAAGAAGAGCATCATCGCAGAGGCCACTGCCAAGCTATTCTTTGAGAAAGTGTGGGTTCATTTTGGAATCCAACAAACCATTGTATCTGATCGGGACAGTCAGTTCCTCAACACAGTTTGGTCGAGCCTCTGGTCACTGCTGGACACCAAGCTCACCAAATCCACAACCTTCCATCCCCAGAAAGATGGCCAAAACAAGGTCGTCAATTGGATGATCGTGCATATCCTGTGGATGTAAAATTCCAAGCACCCCCGTACATGGGATGAGAATCTTCCATACATTCAACACAACTACAACTGAGCCCTGCATAGCTCAACCGACCACAACCCCTTTCAAGTGGGATTGGGATTCCAACCATTGGGTCCCATGGACGTTGCACTACCCATTGAGGCCACCCCGACCGACTCATCACCTGCTCTATCTCAAGCTGATAAAGCCACCCAGTTCATTGAGCGGATCCATCACATCCGCCAACAGGTTCAAGATATTTTACAGAAGTCCAATGCCAAGTACAAGCAACGCCATGATCAACACCGGGTGCCACATAAGTTTCAGGTGGGTGACAAAGTTTGGCTGCATTTGTAAAAAGAATGCCTTACAAGGCCTCGTCGAAAGATTCTTCCACTTCGTTATGGGCCTTACACCATAATCAAGTCCGTGGGAGATAATTCTTTTGAGCTCAACATTCCTCCATTCCTTGGTCTGCACCTAGTGTTCAATGTGGCTCTCCTTCGACCATATTTCCCACCATTATTGGACACCTCAGAGATAGCAGAACAATTGACACCAACAGAGCTCAACCCTGACTGCATGCAACAAGAATCCAGGGATCAAATTGTGTACACACAGTTCAAGGGGACTCACCAACAGAGGATCCAACTTTATCAAGTTGTCAAAGTAGGGCAGCTCCTGCACCAAGGCAAGTGGCTCACCAGGGGCCAAATTCAACAAAAATTTCCTCATCTGATGGGGGAACTCAATGCAATGGAGATCATTGATTCCTAAGGAGGGAGGATTGATCTAGGTGGATATTGGTGGCCACCCACCTTCTCCAACTAGCTCAAAACAATTTTCTGGCAATTTTGGCAATTTACTATTTTTAGCAGTTTTTAACTTCGGGGGCCAATTTGAGGGCCTAAACGATGTTTTTTCACGATCAGGCCTCTCAATGATAGCCAAAGGCTCATATTGATCCCCCTAAATTAATCTCCTCATCAACACCTTTCCAACGAGATATAGTTCACCCTAAACGAAGATCGTATGCAAAAGTTACGACCCCGATAAGTTAATCTATTAACTTACCCCAACAGGGCCCACATGACTTTTGGCGCTTCATGTCCCAGGGTTAGGTTTTTGGATGTCTAGGGTTTTGGCATTCATATTTATTGTAAAATTTCCTTCATATCCTCATTGTACTCATCTTCTTGTGAATGAGCGCAATCGTCACATCTCTTCTTAGAGATAAGCCGCCACCATTCCCGCAAGCTTGTTTTCCGCTGCATTTTATAGTTTCAACTTATTTCCCGAGTTAATAGAAACCAATTTTATTGTATCTCTGTTGTTTTATCACATAATTTTTATATGTTTCTATATTAAAGATTATTAATAATCTCCATCCACTTCATTCAGCTTATAAAATCCAGATCATTTTCCTAGCAACAAGTTAATAAAACCTTACACCCAAACTGTTTGGGAACTTATCTCTAACTTTCTATCTTTCAACATCACTCATGTTAAAAGGGAATTGAACTCAATGGCTGACATATTAGTTGTTTTTGAAACCTCTCCTACTCGAAAAATTCTTCCACAAAGACATGATTGTACCTTTCAATCTTTGTATCGTCCACATATCCCTAACAATGTAGAGTCATGGCATGTCTTCCCTAGTGATGAGAGCATATATTATTTCATTCAAAGTGAACCTTATAATCCTAAGGAAATTATATCCATGGAAGATAAATTTTTTTCAAAGGGCTTGACTCCTCTAGAAAGTTTATTTTCATCGAGTGATGTAGGCAAAAAAGAAAAACATAAAGAAGAGGAGTCGAAAAGGAAAGTGGGTGAAACCATTTCCTTGAACATTGGGACACCCTAGTGTCCAAAGAATGTTAAAATAGGTTCCCAATGTTCAGATGAAGAAAAATTGAAGTTCATTGAGTTTCTTAGTGAATTTCAAGATGTTTTTTCTTGGTCTTATGAGGATCTTAGTGGTTTTGATCCTGCTCTTATACAACATGCCATTCCTAACAAGGAGGGAATAAAACCGGTTAGGCAAAAACAAAGACCCATTAACCCTGCACTGGAAGCAACTATTCGAAAGGAGTTGGAAAAACTCTTGAAGGCGGGGATAATTTTCCCGGTTAACTATTCTAAGTGGGTTTCCAATTTGGTTCCCATTCAGAAAATGACTGGTTAGATCAGATTATATGTTGATTTTCGCACATTGAATAGGGCTAGTATAAAAGACTATTGTCTTGTCCATAATATGGAAACGATTTTGCAACAAGTTGTAGGGTTACAGATGATGTCCTTACTTGACAATTTTTCTGGTTACAATAAGATCAAGGTAAAAAGGATAGATAAATATAAAACCACTTTTATTACTCGTTGGGGCACTTTCACTTATGAAAATATGTCTTTTGGCTTATCTAATGCAGGTGTCACTTTCCAAAGAGCTATGCAAATATCTTTTGACTATTTGATCATAAAAAATATTCAGATTTATCTCGGTGACTTAACCGTGCATTCAAAAACCCGATCAGATCATTTTGGTGATCTTAAAAGGGTTCTCATGCGATGCAGGAAATTTGGCATTTCATTAGATCCTTCTAAGTCTATTTTCGACGTTACCAAGGGAAAGATCCTTGGACACATTGTCTCTGAATCAGGAATAAGCATAGATTCCGAAAGGATTGCTTGTATCCTAAATCTTCCTGCTCCTACTTCCAAGAAGGAGGTTCAAGCCTTTATGGGTGTTATCAAATTTGTCCGTAGGTTTGTTCCTAATTTTGATTTAATGGTAGATCCAATTCACAATCTACTTAAGCAAGATCGTTCCTTTTCTTGGACTGATGATGTTAGAAACGATTTCGTAAGGATCAAGAAAGAAATTAGTTCCGCACCGGTTTTGGTGAAGCTGGATTTTGAGAAAGAATTTATGATATATACCAATGCCATAGAGGAAGCAGTTTCTGTGATCCTCATGCAATGTGATGACCAAGATAATGAAAAACAAGTGGCTTACATGAGTCAAAGCTTGTCAGATGATGAATTTAAATATTCTTTTATTGAAAAGCATGCTTTCACTCTTGTTAAGACTGTTGAAAAATTTCACCACTTTATCTTAGGTAAGCACATGCTAGTAAAATTCTCTTTACCTGCTGTTAATTTTTTTCTCTCACAGACTTATCTTTCAGGGAAGCTTTCAAATTGGCTTGTCAAGATCCATGAACATGATTTAAATATCACGACTTCTAACACCATCAAGGGATGTGACTTAGCCCTTCACTTAACTTAGCATGCTGAAACAAGTGAAGAAATTAATGAACAAAATAGCTCTCTCTTAGCACTGTTTTAAATTGACAATCAAATCCTTCCCGTAGCTGAACATCCTTGGTATAAAGATCTGGTGTATTACTTGAAAAATAAAAAATGTCTAGATAACTTAGATACTCATCAAAGAAGAAGGATTCGTCTTGAATATGCTAGATACGTCATTATAGGATACTTCTTGTTTAGGGGATATACCGATGTTATGTTACTTCGCTGTGGACAATGAGGAAGCACATAAATTGTTACAAGAGACTCATGTATATGCAAATTATGTTATTCATATAGGATGTCACTTTTCTGCTAAAACCACCGCTTTTAAGATTATCAGGAAAGGGTATTATTGGCCTTCAATCTTTCGTGATTCTTATAATTTTTCAATATCTTGTGACAAGTGCCAAAAGTTTTATGGAAAAGAACGCTTTTCAACCATGCCTTTACAACCTGTCCTCCCTGACTTTCCTTTTTCAAAATGGGGATTGGATTTTATTGGTCCTATTAATCCTCCATCTTCACTAGGGCAAGTTTTTATCTTGACAACCACATATTCTTTTGTGAAATGGACTGAATTTGTCCCGCTTAAGCATTCACAGGATGAGTAGGTGATTTATTTCCTTGAGACGAATATTTTTTCCATATTTGGTCTTCCTTTGGAAAATATTACAGACAATGGTCCTGCTTTTATTTCTGCTAAGATAACCTAGTTTTTAGCTGAATTGGGGGTTAAAAGTTTTACCTCATCAACTTATTATCCCCAAGGAAATGGGCAGGCCATGTATGCAAACAATAATATGGTAAGAATTATCAAGAGGCTCATTGAAGATAAGCCTTGTCAATGTCACACTCTCCTCAATTAGGCCCTTTGGGCAGATCACATTACCACCAAGGTAATCACTGGTTGCACTCCTTTCCATCTTGTTTATGGTCAAGAAGCCATTCTACCTACCGAGATGGAACTTTCCTCTCTAAGGTTAATGCTACAGGTTGAAGTATTAAATTCTTCCAATGTTTCTCAAAGAATGAATGCACTTTTGGCCTTAGAGGAGAAAAGGACGTTTGCCTTGGATAACATAAAGAAAATACAACAAAATGTTAAAAGATATTTCAATAAAAGTGTCAAGGCTATCAAATTAAGGTTAATGAGAAGGTACTGGGTCCATTTAAGATCGCTTTTGTCTTGGGCACAAATTCCTATATCCTAAAGGACTTGCAAGAGCGATTGTTTTCCTATATCACCAACGGTTCCCACTTAACGCACTATGTGGAACCAACTTGAAAGTTTAAATGCTGTATGTGATGTTTTCTATATTATAGTTTCTTTATTTGCTTTGGTTTTACATTGTTGTTTGTTTTATTTGCTTTGATTTTACATTGCTGTTATTTCATTGCTGCTATTTCATTTTTGTCATTTCATTTGTGTTGTTTTATTTGTGCTATTTACTTTTGTTATTGAATTATTTTTTGTCAAATTAAAATGTTGGATCAGTTTTTCCACAACGATGCTATTTTGCAAAGTATTGTTAATCAATAACAATCAGGTTACACATCTATCATGATGTTCCCCTTGAAAGCATCATTGAAATTGTTATCTGCTTCAATTGCTATTATATAAGATAGTTGGTTTTATCCCCTTTCTGATTTCATTTTCTTCCAATAGGTTGAAAGGATAACTTTCCAAAGATATCAAACAAACTTAGCATCTTGTGATAGGGAGAGCAAATCCAATTGTCATATAGGATTTCTAGGATCCCCCTCTCACACAGGGGTTACACACGAGATCACATTCGGGTGAGTTACAGAGATTATCCCTCCATGGTTCAACTGTTTGTAGTGGTTGGATCGTATATTGGGGGTCACTTGAAGGTATACCCACGATTATGTGTGGGAGCCTCTCGAGTTGATTTCAGACTTGTTATCCTGCCCATATGTTTGGATTGAACTGTCGACTGTACCTACCCAGGGGATGACTATGAATTGGTGACCTTAGTAGCCATAATATTTAGGGTCCCACACAAGGTGACGGTGAAGAGAAGTCTCACTGTATCTGGAACAGACATTGGTCAAACTCACTCGGGCTCCTTGGAGGGTAAATCCACAATTATTGTGTGGAAGCTTTCACCAAGGCATAAGTCCATTAATAAGATCACCAACGTAACTGATCCACCCACTCTATCCCCGCCTCTTCCTATTTTGATATCGAAACATTGGATTTCATCACCAACTAGTGGTTTCATTGTGGGAAGGTTTGTTTGATTGTTTGCTTCTCAGATTCATAATGTGTGTTGGTTGTGTTACTTAGTGGACCTTAGGTCGAGTCGGTGTTAATGGAATCCAATCCTGAGAGTACCAATGGAGGAACCCTGTCTCCTGGGGAACCTTATACCTTTCTTTATTTTGGAACTTTGTTCCTCCGTACATTGCCACACTGAGTCTTCCGGGACTCACCATAGGATTACCGTTTTGGTTGTTCCCCACTCCGGTGATCTCGAATCCTCTCAATGTTTCAATTGCACCTAATACTTTAGATGTCAGTACACCACCCACACATCAACCTCACATCGAATTTTCACCTTCTTCGCCCAGTAAGTCTCCTTCCCTTCCTCCTTCTTCGTCTAGTGAAAGCTCTAAAGCAAGTAGCTAGGTTGATTAGAAGAAGAAGAAATGGAAAGAGAAGAAGAAGAAGAGCCCAAAAAGAACCAAGGATCCAACAACATCAGATATTGGATCCAAGCAACCAGCTACTGTTAATAGTACTGGGAGTGTTGATGAGGTCAACAAGATTAAAATGAAAAATCTGAAACTCAAATTCCCTTGCAGTCTTTGTAAGGGTGACCACTTTCTAAGGGATTTCCCTGGTGTTCCCAAGGTCTTAGAAATGCGGTCCTGCATGTCATCGGCCTCTACTAGACATGCCAGTGATACCCCATCAACTAGTGACATCAAGGTTGGTAAGAATAAGACAACTGTCAAATTTCGTTTTATGTTATGAAAAGGTGATCATTATTCTCACCTTTGTCCTCACATGGATGAGGCTTCTTCTCTTTTGGAAAAAATTCAAATTCCCAAAGGTTATCATAAGATTTTCCCCAACCCATCATTATTTGATGTACTGGTAAATCCGATTCCATCCCTGGTCAGTCCGGTTGATCAGGTGGTCAATCTAGTTTCCTCCTTGATTGAACCAGAAACCCAAGTAGCTGATCCAGTTCCGTCAACGGTCAACCCCACTCTTCATCTATAGAGTGAAACCCAAGTGACTGATACATTTTCTTCCTCAGTTAGTCCCACCCTATATCTAAAGAGTGTTAAAGTGGTTGATCTAGTTCTGTCCTCGGTCGATCCCACTCTCCCGTTAGAGAGTGACACCAAAGCGGTCAATCCGTTTCCACCCGTCGACCCCATTCTCCCCTTGGAGAATGAAACCCAAGTGGTCGATCCGATTCTTTCATCGGTCGATCCCACTCCTCCTTTGAAGAATTCCAAAGTGGCTAATCCAATCCCTTCCTCGATTAGTCCCACCCTTCATTCAAAGAGTGCCAAAGTGGTTTATCTGATCCCATCATCTGTCAATCCCACTCTTCCTCTGAAGAGTGCCTGTGTGGTCGATTTGATCCCATCATCGGTCGATCCTACTCTCCCTCTAGAGAGTAAACCCGATAATTCCCACATTGTTATCATTGATACATATTCTATCGTGCCGGGGGGCATTCCTCATTCTTCCACGAAACCCCCTCCAAGCAATGAGGCCATCCTTTTTTATTGGGGTGCGCTAACTGGACCCCATCTTCCCTCTCACATTCCTTTCCAGATTACAGTACAGGTTTTTGGTCGGGACATTCCTCAAATGTTGATAGATGAAGGTGTGCCTGTTAGTATTTTGTCCTCTGTTTCTTGGCATGCTTTGGGCTGTCCACAGCTTGTGCTTGTTACACATAATTTGTTAGATTTTAACAGAAGAACTAGTCAACCTTTAGGGACCCTTCCTCAGTTTCTGGTAACTTTGGGAGGGAAAACTGTCTTTATTGATGTCATGGTGGTCTGAGACCCCTTGGATTTCTCTTTACTCCTTGGGGGGGATTATGTCTATTCCATGAAAGCTATTGTATCCACTCTTTTTCGTGTGATATCTTTCCCTCACGATGGAAGAATTGTGACTATTGATCAACTTTCGTTGATCGGTCCTGACTGGATTACCTCCCTGAATGGTTCTTATATGATGACAGTATCACCCCCACCACATGTTAATTATGTGGTGTTGTCTCCCATGACTTCAACTTCCGATGATTTGGATTCGATAGTTGACATGGAGATCTCTTCGGTAGGGCTATTGGAGCCTGATCTCCTTACCCCTGTTGCGGCTCTCGACATGTGTTCCTTTCAGAGTGATTTTCTTCCATCCAGTGAAGATATCTTGGAAGACATGGCCAAGTTTTGTCCCTTGAAATGGTGTCCTTCTAGAGCATTATTTTCTTGGAAACCATGATCACAAAGAGTCCACGAGCATAGTTTCGCTTCTTTGTGACAAGCTCATTAAAAAATGAAACAGAGGTCATGAGCATAGTTTCTTTTCTCTGTAGCAAGCTCGCTAAAAAATGAAACAAAGGTTACGAGCACAATTTATCTTCTCTGTGACAAGCTCGTTAAAAAATGAAACAAAGGTCTTGAGCATAGTTTTCCTCTTTGTAGCAAGCTCGTTAAAAAATGAAACAACAATCTGGGGATTGAACTCGGAGCCCTGAGCATAGTTTTTTTTCTATGTCAAGCTCGTTAAAAAATGAAACAGTCACCTATATTGAACCTTCTTTTCATCCACTCTTATCCTTTTTCTCCATCTAGTAGAGAAATTGGTGACAAACTCAAAGTCGGTGAATGAATTGAAGCTTGGAGGGCATGCCTCCAGCCTTTGATGATCATTCTGGAGTTAAGCCACTAGCTTTCAAGCTGGGGGAATACCAAACTTAGTCTTTGTTCTTTCTCATGCTCGTAAATACATGAGACTGCATCCGGTTAAAATTTTATCTCTTTTTTGGACATGCATAGATATACAAAAAAGGAACCCCCTGGAGTCGTCTTTGAGCTCTTTTCAGACTCTCTAAACATGAAAACATTGCCGAGTGATCTTGCTTTCTTTCCCACTCGTTAAAAGGTTTGAAAGGGTGTCTTTTGAGTGATAATTTATCTCTTTTTCGGACTCGTAAGACTAATATTACGAAAATGGACAACATTGGAGTCATCTTTAAGTTGTTTTCAGACTCTTTAAATATGAAAAACCACCGAGTTTACCTTCTCTGGACTTGTTAAACAATCATACATTGAAGGGCCCATATGGGACCGAACCCTTACTTCTTCCAGTTCGTTAAATAAAAGAAGAGGGAATTACTAGAGGTGAGTCATATTGAGCATGTGTTACCCTCCTCGAGCTCATTAAATTAAAAAGAGGTACTCGTTTATCTGGATGGGGGAAAAATTGAAAGAAGAAAGCCAAACAGTTTTTGAGAACACTACCAGTAACTCTTACAGTCGCCCTTGAACACGACACTTTGTATTTGCACGCATTTTAATCTGTTGAACCTATGCACTAAGCCAATCCTCTGAGTTTCTCTTACTCCTTTGGGTCACCTGATGAAAGTCACAACATCCACTGCATTATCAAGATTTGGTCCATGTCATGTTTCCGCTGATGTGCCTCAGTGTTCAAGGGAAGTATCTGGCTCGAGAGTCAACCATCACAAATATCTTGTTTCAATACCCATGTCAGTCCATGTTCATTTGATCTACCAATTACATATCTGTGTCAATTTCATGTCGTTGATGGGGGATACATCAAGGTGCTCCTTCGACAAGTCTATTCCTGTCGACTTCATCACATTATCTAGGTACTAAACTTAGAAACCAGTTAGTACCTTGGGACCTACATGCCTTAATGGTAGGCCTCCTCGTGTTCGACAGTGGGTTTACATCATTGACCCATGATCGGATGATTCCACAGATGTTCGACTTCAACTCATCCATTCACATTTGTTGGAATGTACTAGAGTACCTTGGGAATCATTGACATCAATGGTGATTTCCCTCGTGCTTGTTAACGGTTTACATCATTGACCGGTAATCAAGTGGTTTTTTCCATGTTCGACATCAGGACGTCTATTCACATGGTTAAATTTGCACTACATCGGGATCAGTAATAAGAACCTGGGTTGAGTTTTCACTCTTATGTATACTTTGCCCAGGTTGCGAAGGAGTTCTTTTGAACTATGACACATATACTGTTACATAGATCCACTTTGTATTGGTCATGGCTATGTCTTGTCATCTCATAGATCCACAGTGTATTCTTTGTGGCTACGATCAGTTCAGGTCATAGGAGTATATATCCACAATGTATCTTTAGTGGATATACCTTTTGTCAATATAATTATGGATACGCAGTGTATTTGATGGCAGCCATACCTAAGAAGTCTTTATCACTCAAGCATAGGTATGCCTGCCTTGGGTTTTGAAACATGTCATAATATTTATTTGATGGTTGTGTGAAGATTTTTCCAGTTTCTCTGCATCCACACCCTTTCTCGAAAAAGTCTACAAAGTACTTCAGTCATCATCGTCTTCTAACTTCATACTTTGGGGGGCAATCTGTTACACCTCAAAATTACTCACTTTGATAATGTCACAAGTGTCGTCATTATGAGTGTTGTAAGTGTCACATCTTGTCCGCAAGTGTCACATCTTGACTATAAGTGTTGCAAGTGTCAAAAATAGTATGCTACCATCTTGCCTATGTTTTTCCCATAACAACATCATGAAGACACTTAAGACGCCTCAAAGGATAGTTTGGAAGAAGAAATATCACTTGGAAAGAAGTACAAGCCTTTTGTCATTGGAAAAACCACTCAAAAATTGAATTTTGGAGAGGAGCGCTCCCCTACTCACTGTGAGGGAGTGTTGGCACTCCATGAGCCTCTTTGGGGGAGTTCTTGAGCACCTTGTGCACCCTTATGGGGGAGCGCTACCCTCTTTTCAGAAATTTCTGGGTTTGTTGAGGCAAATTAGGGAAGAATCCCTCAAATCCTGAAGTTAGTTGGATTCGAATAGATGGCCAAGGCATGATATTAAGGGAGATCCTCAATTGAAGGAGAAGAATCCTCAACTCATACCAAATATATCTCAACTGGTTGGGCCTTTCCAAGGTTATTTAAGGAGGCCTTCTCATGGTGAAAGTCACAATGGAGAATTGAGATTGATACCAAACTTATGATCCTATAAGTGGTATTGGAGAATGGAGATTTGGAATTACATCAAACTTATGATCTCATGAGTGATATTCCATCAAAGCAATCAATGAAGATTGATTGAACAAAGGGGTTGGACAAGGAGAACTGGAAGAGGCTGCTGCACCTTCATTCAAAGGATTGTAAGTTCTCTTACTTGTTCTCATTAATATAATCAATGCTTGACCTGTTTCTTTAAAACTTGTACTTGTTCCATATAAGTTTGTCTGCAGTAGATGAATCTATGATTGAGACAATATCAGTAGAGTAGGAAGTCCATTGTATCTTTGTTTGTTTTGCAGGACCTATCAAGGAGCTCAAGATCGAAGCTCAGCCCAGAATTTGCAAGGACAAACGTCGTTCATAAGGTACATATCTTTCTCCTTCTCTTTCTTTCATTAGCTTGATTATATCTAAAAAGAAGTCAGTGTCCACGCTAATCACCTTCTGTCTTGGCCTTAGGAGTTTAGAGACCAAGAGGGAATCCACTTGTCCGCAGGGGGATTCACCTACAACACTAGTATCCACTTGGAAGATGTGTAGGGATTCAGACAACCCTGGAAGTGTAGAACCCACCATTACAAAGAAGTACATAAGAACATGTTGAACTAAAAACTGGTAAAAGGAGCTAGTTGGAACATGTGGGTGTCCACCAACATCCACCTGGATCAATCTTCCCCCTTAGGAAGAAATGGTATCCATTGCATTGAGTGCCCAGGGAAGAGGGGAAAGCATGTTCTGAATATGAATATTGGTGAGTTGCGTTCTTTGTTGGAGACGTTGTGTTTCTTGGTTTGTGGAAGATTGTCACGAAACGGTTGTTGGCGAGGTTGAATATGCTCCATCAACCTGTTATCTCTGGGTTTGACTGGGCATTGTGTAGGTACCATTGTAGGTGAAGAAACAATATATTATTTCTCTTTGACATTCTGGTTTTGCTAGAGAGAAGGTTTTGAGGATGCAGTGGTATTTTGTGCATCCTTTGAACAAACTGTGAAGAGGATGAATTTTGTAGTATGAGAGGTTACCTTGCGTCATTGTTTTGGTGGAGCAGTTGTCGAAACTACCTCTGGTATCCAATATAGTTGACCTCCAGAAGTAATAATGACACTACAGGGTCTAGAATCATAGACAACATGATGTCTCCACATATATAGTTGGCCCAAAACCACATCACAGACATCAAGAGGGGAAAATCACACACTACCTCATACTTGAAGGGTTAGATGCCATAGGACATGCGACATTGCTGGCTGACACAGAGACCTCGTCCCTGGTGAAGCCACTCGATGTTGTATGGATTCAGGTGTGGTGTTGTTGACAACCCCAACTGTTTGAAGTCCTTAACTGAGATGAGGTTATTTTGGCTGTCATTATCAATAATGAAATTCAACGGGGTCCCCTTCACCCACATCTGTGAATGGAAGAGGCACTCCCCCTCATTAGGATCTACTGATTCTTATAGTTGAATTGTTGTGGTCGCGACAATGGCAGTGGGGTCTGCATCGATGATCTATCTGTTTTAAATATTTTCTGTATCGAATTTTGAATCAGGTTTTGGATCCGTGTCTTTGACCTCAGTCATCAATGACTGTTTCGAGCGACATTCATCGGTGTTGTGCCAGGAGATTTTGTGGAAGTCACACCACTTCCTAGTGTCATTCTTCGTCTTCCCTTTACCATTTTTGTCTTGTGTCTTGGACTGGTTTTCTAGAGGATATTGGTTAGGGAAAACTTTACTGTGCTTTGGTTGTTGCAAATTTGTAGACCCGAATTCCCATTTGTTCTGGTGCCTAAATTTATGCTCGATTTTGACAACATATCGATAGGAAACTCCCAATGATGAGATGTTTAGGAAATCCATTTTGGTTTGGATGTACCTATATAGAGCCCCATGATATTTTAGAACTAGATGTCGCTCATATTCCTTGATACCTAGCTTGGTGCGTAAGGTATGGAAATTATTTGTGAACTCTGACACTGTTTGGCTCTTCTCTTGCCACAATGTGGTCCATCTCATGTACTGGTCTTCATAGTTATCAATAGGATAGTACTTACTGTTCTTTGACCACATCCACAAAAAAATACCATGTGGGCTCAACCCCATATATTCCAGATTCCTTTGTGGAACTTTTCTCCCAGTAAGTTTCCCAACAATGTTTGACATGGGGGAGAGCCTTGAGGAGTGTGAAGGTGATATTTTCCCTATCAGAAAATTTTTGAACAGAGAAATAACCTTCTAATAGATTTAGCCATTTTTCTAGGGCATCCACATCTATCTGACCTTCAAATATGGAAATATCAAAATTAACTTATATCTTGAAGGGAGAGGTTCCTCCAAAATGGTCGTTTGATGAATATGTTCCTGTTTCTATCGGCAGGCGTTGAAGGATGTGTTCACAATTCTCCATCATTTCGTCCCTCTGTCGTGTGCGAGATTTTTCAAGCAAAAAATTAATAAAATCTTCTGCTCCATCATTTTTGTTTTCTACCGGCATCGAGGGTTTCTTGGGTGTGCGAGAGTGATTATCCTCAAGAGAGACAAGCTCAATACCCAATTGTCTATACCCCGACCTCGTCGGGGACATGCGCAAAAAAAATCAAGAGTAGCCTTCTATGATACCACTGATCCGGATTATGTTCGGAACGAAATGAAATCAAATAAATTACAATGAAATACTCATGAAAATTTCCAAAAACAGAGAAATACAACAATACTTGATTTCTATTAATGAAAGAATTGTAAAGAGACTGTAAAAATATAGAGTGCAATACTCGCTAGAATGGTGACAACTTTATCTCTGAGAAGAGATGTGATGACTATGCTCATTCGCAAGAAGATGATTACAATGAGGCTCTGAGGGAATTTTTATGTTAAACAAGAATTCCAAAACCCTAGAGATCCCAAAACCTAACCCTAGGAGATGAAACACCAAAAGTCATGTGGGCCTCGTTTGGGTAAGTTAGTACATTAACTTCCCCAGGTCGTAAATTTTGCATACGATCTCCATTTTAGGCGCGTGATAGCCCGTTGGAAAGGTATTTTCGATAACTATGCATTATTCCATCAAACTATGAATCCGTCTATAGTTTGACTGTGGCGAGACAAATTACACTGTTAAGGGCCCCAAAACGGTCTCGAAAGTACAACAGGATGTGCTGACACGAAAACATAAAAAATAAGCCAGTTGGATTAGGTGGGAGGCCACCAGTATCCACCTCGAAGATATGTAGGGCTTCAGACAACCATGAAAGTGTAGAACCCACCATTACAAAGAAGTACAAAAGAATGTGTTGAACTAAAAACTGGTAAAAGGAGCCAATTGGAACATGTGGGTGGCCACCAATATCCAGCTGGATCAAAAGGTGGCATATGAATGATGAAATTTGGTATTAAGTGATGTATAAAGGTTATTTATGGCACACATGGTTGATTTTTATGGTTTAAAGTTTGTTTGCATACCTCATATCTCTCGATGGCATTTGAAAAGGGTTTATTATGGCTCGATGCATATTTGATTTTTGGTTGGCAATTCTTTGGTTTCAACATGATTAAAGGTGTGAGAATTGGTAAGGAATGACACTTAGATAACCTTGGATATGATATGAGATTGGTGGCATAAGAATGATGAGTTGGCTATTATGTAAATCCATACCTTTAATTTCAAACGAGTGGAGCCTTAATGCTGCCAAACTCGTATACCACCACCTTTGGAATTTGTTAGGGTTTCTTATTTGCTCATTTGGTTTTCTGAAAGCTTTGAGTTGGAAGATCCATTGTTGCGTTTAGCTCCAACTAAACTATTACTTGGTCATTGTGCAAGGGATTTGAGTTCTAGACCAATATAAAATCAAACTTTGGGTTCTCGAATTTCCATAAAATAAAAGGGTATAAATGAATTAATTTGGATCAAGTGTAATCCTATCACTCAATATGAATTTATTTTCCCTTTCTTTACCCTCTTTGCTCAACAAATTGAATTGTTAATGGTTTGGGTTTTAATGAATGGTTGGTGTTTAAATTTTTGGTTGTAAAGGCTGTGAAAACCCATGCTTCAAAAGCTTACACATATGTGATTTTTATTCGTTTTTGTTCCATTCTCCATTATTTACACTTTTCTTACTCCATTATTGTCTTAACTTTGCATACTCAGTTTTGCTAATTGCAAAATGGAAACATTGTTGTGAATGGTTAAGCTCACCATGCGAATGGTTTGACTGCATGGAATTTATGTTGATATAAAATATGTCTTAGGATAAGGATGAAATGATATTCAATTATTTTATACAAATTGTTTTAGTTTAATGGTAAAAATGAGTGGAAAAACAACCAGCTGTAGCCACCAGTTAAAAGTTAAAAGTTGTTTTACTCAAAAGTGAAAACATTGATACAAGGTTTGACCTAGGTTTGGTTGAAATACAGGGTATATCAAGCTCTGATTCTCATGCTGAATTAATAGTGATGTTTTGATGGTCATGTGTTTTCTTTGACTGTCATTTAAAAACTTGCGAAGGGTGATGAATATATAGTGACATTTGTGGCTGATTTGAGGGATAGAATATTGATTTCGACACACATATTGAAACTCATTCCTCACGTTTTCACTTTCCATAAATTATTCCTTGATTTTTCTCAATATATCCTCAGTTTTAAAAATAAAAATGACCCTAAATCTATTATGGTAATACTATACACAAAGTTATTATATAATATAACAACGTTATTTAAATCCTCCATTCTTACCATTTTACATTCCCTATTTATGTTGTCCTTGTTCTTATTTTTATTGAGGAATACTGAAGTACTATGGAATGAAAAGTTGAACACACGATGACTCTCATAATGAAGTTTTGACAATAATTTTTAGGAGGTTGAAGTAAAAACAAATAACGAGCATGCATGAGTTTCTTTCCTATTTCATTACTAACTTCCCCTTTCCATTTTCCCTATCACATGCTTTGTCTTCTATGCTACAACCCAAGCCTTGTTAATTATATTAATTTTTTTTAGCAAAGTATGTTTGTTTAGTGCATGTTGTATATTACTTCAAGATTTTAATTGACTTTATGAAATGGAAATAGATGATTTTCTTCAGTAGGGGGAGTAGAGGAAATAATGGAGGGAGAAGTAAAAGACCCAATATGATTTGGAAATAAGGGAGAAACAAGAAGAAAATATTTCCAATCTATTTTGATGTCGAATCTGAGGAGTTTAATCAACTTGTACACGTTGGTCACCTAAATTTGGGTGGGAAGCTAGCTTTTCGACAACCGTTTTCTCCTCCTAATGTTCTCTTGGAACCTCATTCTAGTATTATGGACATTCGAGAACCCCCCTTTAGTCTGTACATGATGGATGGAAGAGAAACCTTGTACACCCTCCTTTTCACATTGTTCATTGGCTTGATAGCCCCAGAGATGCACCTTTGCCACATGTTTCAGAGCATAATGTTACTTCAATTACCTCTGTTGCCCACTCTTCCCCAATAAATGATAGAATGCCTCTTCCCAAACTCCCATGTGATGAAGGGAAGAAAACTATTGAGGTCCATAGCATTGATTCATCTTAGTCCACTTCTGCACAATAAAAAATACAAATAGTGAAAATAGATTATGAAGGCAGAAAGGAGAGGGAGATTTATTTTAAGAAAATGTACCTTGAGATTTTCTAACTTTATATTATGACAATGTTTATTTTTGGATATTAGAGACATGGTTTTCAAACTAACAATGATTATATGATATTTAGTTTTGAAACATAAAATATGATATATTTTGATTAAGGAATGCCCAAGTGTTTTTGATGATTATTATGATTACGATGATGCATTTATTGAATTATGCTTGCCTCCATATATGCTAATTATTTTATTACGGAGTTTCAAGGATGAATTTCATATGCAATAAATATTATAAAGATTCTAGTGGGACCCCACCTACTTTTAGTTAAAATTTAAAAACATATTTGTGACTTTTACACTAAAACAATTTTATTCTCTCATAAAATTGAAATTTAATTAAAATAAAAGGTAGTTGATCTACCCAACTGCTTGGTGCCAATACAAAAGAGGGGAGAAGTGACAAATGGATGGAGATGAAAATAATTGGTGTGAAGGTATGACT
>JASDQU010680662.1:34290-67265 GCA_032191745.1 Picea mariana
CATAGACAAGTGGATAAACCATGCACCAACCTGTACCTCAACCTGTACCATCAACGAGTGCATCAACCATGCACCAAATATGTACCAATCATGTATCAAATACACATAAACTATGACTCATCAAGATGTATCAACATCATCAACTATACACCTCATGTATGTGCCAACTCATCAAAAGTTGTCTAGCAATACATCACACTATCCATAACCAAATACCATAAACCATTACATCAAACCATGTGCCACAACCTCATTGTTATACAACCTCTATCTATAGCATACCTCAACCAAAATCCCTCATCAATTTCATCATCCAAATTAGATTTGTAACTCTATGATAGACCTGGTGTATATGATCACATACCTGCAAACCTTCCTTAACTTTAACAACAAGAGACTAGCATTTTATCAAACTTTACTTTAGTCTCACATGACTAATTTTGGATTAGTCAACAACCCTAACTTGAAATAATCATAATTGTGTACCTGTAATGAATAATGATAGGAAAATAGTACACAATTTTCTTCAGTGTCTTTTATGAAATTCCTCCAGGTTTCACTACTTGGAACCTCTTAGAAAAGGAGTTATAGAAAAAATGACATACCTTGTTGAATTCTAGCTTATTCTAGAGAGCGAACTTGTAGAGCGTTCCCCACACAGAATATTTGTTTATGGATCTGAAAAAGGTACACATAATACTACCGAATGTACTCTAACCAATACATTTGGTCTTATTGAATTTGGATCTGTTATGAAGATGTTATGACAGTTTTACCAGAAACACCTGTTTTAGGCTAGTTTCAGGACTAGCCACAAACCTTATTTTCCATGGAGTGTAACTCTAAAAGTACAACGACGCACAAGATGAAATTTTTATCGCACCTACTTGGATATGTTTCCTCAACGACCTCTAGATTTCGTGGTATGAATCATTCTAAAAAACGCGTTATTGCGAAAATGGTGAGATGACCTGTAAATAACATACCTTAGAAAGCATCATCAAAAGAATTTATCCTCCCTTGAATTTCAGCCTTCTTTACTTCACCTTCCCTTTGAAATTTGGCTTAGATATCTTTTGGTTACCTCAGTCACTTGTAGATATTCAATATGCTCAAGTGTGATTAAATGAGATACCTTTGCCTCTTATTTATACTTTCATGTAGCTTCCTCAAGGGGTTACCTTCTAACCATCTTAATCCACTTTTCTTATTTTAGGGCTAACCCATTTCTAACCACTTGTCCACTTAGTAATTTCTCCATTAAATTTATTATTTAAATAATTTCTTTTGTATCCACTTTGAATTATAGTACACTCATCACTTCACTTTATTATTTAAATAATTTCTTCTTTGCAATCACTTTGACTGCTTTGACCTTTTGGGGCTTCTAGATGACTCATGAGCGTTCTCCAACTTCACATGGCTGTAACTCTCTAACCGTGAGGAGTTATGTGACGTTCCACATACCACCAGAAATAGAATGACATGTACTATCCATATTGAATAATATTACCTTCAAATATATTAAAACTCATACCATTATACATTAAACAAACTTGGGTCCATTACCCATACCTTTGTGCTATCGTACTTTCTTCAAGGGTTGACATCAATGAAAACCAACCAAATTAATCAACACAGGACGAGTTCAACCACCATGGCATCATCGATGTAGTCATATCCTCACATGAGCAATAATTTATTCCCACCATAACTCCTAATGCACATGAATCAATGGCACCGCTGGCCAAATTAAATTTTCCACTTCACCTCCCACCTATAAATATAGAGGAGGATTATAAATTTGTTTGATGATGTATATTTCCATTGTTAGTGATAGTGTTAGGACATCTTTTAGATAAAAAAATATGTGTGGAGTTTTTTGAAACGTACAATGTTTCAAGTGGACATTCCACCCATCATCAGAGACACGTGAAGATGCTAGGATGTAAACAAGTGTTGGGGTTTTGTAAATATAAAGGAAATAATCATCCGCATGATTTTGAAATTAGTCATTGGATTTAGGTAATTAGTTAGACTTTGTTTCTTTATTGTTCACCCCTAAGAATCCAAACAATCAGAGCATATAATTTTAAACCAAGCACATGAATCCAAAACTTCATAAACTAAACCCTCAATCCGACCAACAAGAAGCCATAGCCATACCAAGAATGAGAGGTCAAGTTGTGGATTCCCTGGTTGAGCCAAGAAAAAAAGACAAGTTCGATAGAGTTATTGCAATAGAACTATAAGTCTATATGAAAAATATCCATGGAGCTAATATGGAGGAGATCTATTGGTTGATACATTGGTACAGATTCACTACATGGGGGATGGAAGTTGGAGTATGGAAAAAAGAAACGAATTTCTCAGAGAAAATTGGCATTCGACATTTCCTGGGTGCATCGTAGGTAGTATACTTTAGCGGATAGAAAGAAGAGGCCACAAAATTCTTGGTTATTCGATACCACAATGGGAACTTATGATTAGAATTTCTAGTAGGAATTACTGGGGTATTGATACACTGTATCACGGGGACACCCCAGTTCCCAAAACACTAAACTACAACAATTTGATACAGTTCCTCACAGGAGGAACTTTAGAAAAAAATTCAAAAGGGTTTTTAATCAATAGGGTAATAGAACTCAGAGTGAAATGGACTTGTGTGATAGTTTCACTATGTTTCACTATGTTTCACCGCTATAGGTTGGGTGTCTAATGTCAAGCTGACGATGCTTGAGCCTATCAGCAAAATTCTTCAATCAGATGCAAAATTTGACAAGGAGGAACAATTAGCTACAACAATTAAAAGAAACTATAGGGAGTGCCAAGAAAATGTGTGGGGCATCAAATTTTCATCCCTACTAATTTGGCTTGCCATGAGCCAATTCAATCCAGTCAGGGAACCAACTTTCACATAAAAATAGATTTTGACTATGGATAATTATAAGATATTTTCCTTGGGAGAAGTTGGCTCATACAACTCCTTGTGAATGGAGGAAATGTTTAGAAGTTGGGTCAGTAACTTGAAAAATGTATCACATAGATGGAAGGTCGATCGAAAATCTCGACGGATATTACTAGCAAACGCCCACATTCAAATCAGTCTCAACAACACCACAGTTTGGTGTGGAATCAGTGGGGGGATAGAACCAACAGAGTTAGAATATCAACCAATAAATTTATAGATATTCTAAGAGCTCAGAAGATAACTAGGATACGAAAGAAAAATCCCACCAGAAGTACTAGAGTCCAATTCGATGTTATTGACATCGTTGACAAATGTTGAACAAGAGGAAGAAAGAGAACGAGAATTGTACACAATCCCATTTGTTCAAAATTTGGACATGGGAGGAGGCACCCCTGTGAAGAAAACCTTGGTAAAGAGAAAACAACAAGAAATAATAGCCAAAGGAAAACAACTTGCCGACAAGGAAGAAACTCTAGATCATGTAGACATTATTTGGAAAGAGATATTTCAGGAAGATATTGCATTGAACTTTGATGACCCCATAATAGGAGGAAAAAATCACCTCTCTCACAAATAGGATAGTCGAGAAGGTCAAAATGTAGGAAAAACAAACTTGAGAGGACAAAGTAGTCACCATGAATATACTGAAGTTGAGTATCAGACCATCATTCTAGGAAGCAATGTCAACCCTTAAAGAAAAATGCTTTGAAGCGCAAAAAACCAAAGTTGTAACATCCCCGTTTTTAAACCACAAACTAGCAATGTGTATTGTAAATGTAATGTATGTCCGGGATCCAAAGCAATGTAATATGTGTTGAGCCCTATTTTTTCCATATTTATCGCATAATAAAACCGCCATTCTAAACCATTTTTCCGCACTTCATCCATGATATATAACTATTTTCGTCATCAAACCTTCACTTAAGCCTAAATACATCCTTGTGGTTAATACATCTAGTTTCTAATGTTTTTAGTGATTAAAGAGGACTTTTACAAAGGTTTTACTAATGACAGTTTATGAAGAATGATTCTTGTACCAACATTCAAGTACCATCACTGCAGTTTCGATACTTGACATTGTAGCTTAGCCTATTGGTGCATCTTAGGGCCAAAATTGAGAACATGAGTTTTCTTCACAGCAGTATCGCAATACTCTATTGATACTCAGAACACGCCCAGGTTGAGCATGTGTACCTCCATCTTAGAAACAACAATTTATCCGTAAATTAGAAAAAGTTCCAGCTAGTCAACTTCTGCCCTGCTTTTCGTGCAGATGAAGTTGAATATGAAGAATATGGAACATGGGTTTTGTTCACAACATAGAAAATTGAGTAATTCATATGCTATTTTCCAAAAAAAGGCACCGTTTGAGAGTTATAGACGATTCTTCAACTGCAATTTGATTAGATTTGTTGTTGCAACCTGATTTTGCGTGCGACCCATTTTTCAAGTTATCTTATTTTTAGATCACGATACGATGGATCTCATTGCGTGTCATATGAATGATAGGATGAGGTGGTTTATGTTTTATCTATTTCTTATTCTCGTCCAAGACCGATTCCTTGAAGTCACGTTGTAAAGATATAGTTTTCTTATTTGGAATTTTTTTCTATGAGCAGAGAATGACCCATCCATTTGTTGAACATATTTGTTCGATGGGATCTCTATATATATGTCAGAAATTGTACCAGATAGAGAGTAGGAGAGATTTCATTATTATAGGTTTAGAGAGATGATTGTTTCCCATTGTAAATGGGATTTTTAATTTTTAATGAGAATTGATAATTGTTGATAATTCTATGTGTCGATCATTTCAGACCGAGTTATTTCGCCATGAGCGTTGGTCAGGTCAGGTAGGGCCCCTCGATCTGAGTAATATCCCGGATTCTCATTTATCAGGTTAGGTTGTCATGATATCCAATTTTATTTCATTCTGCATGCCATTTTTAGTTGCATTTTCTTTCATGCATTGTTAAATTAAGTTGATTTATTTAGGAATCTGAGATTCAAGCTTCTTTCCTGCATTGTTAAATTTTGTTGGTTTATTTAGGAATCCGAGATTCGTCCTTCCCTCTCCACCTCATTCACGTTGTAATACAACACTTGCTGGGTACTTCACCTTTCCTTCAATTCGATGAATCCATCATCATGCATGATTGCATATGGGTTGTTTTATATAGTTATGTGCTTCGTTATGTATAATTCCCATGTAACTCATTTGAATTATAATATATAAGTTGTTATATAGTGATGTGAATTATAATATATAAGTTGTTATATAGTGTCTTTCTTTGTTAGTGACGTGTAAGTCATTTGAATTATTATATATTAGTTGTGTCATTTATTATTAGATATATCCTATTTTCATTATTATTACGAGCTTTATTAGATTGTTGCATATCTTGTCATGTGTGTTACATTATTTTATGTGACCAATAAACTTGGATTCATTCATAAGATATAAAAACCATGCAAACACGTGTGAATGGAAAATGACTCTCTTATAATCCTTCTCCATCCTAACTATTACAATGAAAGTTCAAACCCTTGTAAATATCATCTGAGATTTTCAAAAACAACTAATTTTAAGAAATTCTTGCATGAATCTAAAACTGATCAATAACTAAGAGATAAAAAGAGTGACACTATTTTTCAAATCATTTTTCTGATTAGGTTCATAAACTAAGAGATAACTAATAATTAAAAATTTAAAAATTCCTGTAAAAACAGTAAAACCCCAATTTGAGGCCTTATATGAAGGAATTTGGCCCTGGAAAAGTTTTGAAATGATGTATGATTTGAAGGATTAGACCTACATGGAAGTTAACTCTTTGAGATGCAACTCCCTATAAAATTTCATCCGAAATGGATAACCAAGTCAAAATTTATGACCCTCGAAAATCCCTGCATCATTTTCCGCTGGTTGAAAAGAATGCAGTTCCTGCAAGTTGCTCTCTTCAAACTGTTACCACTTAACGAGATCTAGGTTCAGAAAGCCCCCCTCTATAATCCATGTACTCTCTATTGGTGCTCTTCCTTCCCACTGGACTAGATATCAGTTGTATTGGCCTTGTTGAGTAGGAAGGGTTTTCTTATCTAAAATGTGCACAATCTTTTCCTTTTTATTGCTCAGAATGACATGTTGCCAATCCACCTCCGCCTCATTGTCATCACACAAATTCTCCCCATGGAATATATACAAATCAAAAACATTAGACATAAGGTAAATATCAATATCAACTAGTAAATCAACCTTATAAGCATTGTCGTTAATTTTCTTGAGAATCTTGTAATGACCAATTTTCTTATACTTCAATTTGTAGTAGGTTCCTCTAGGAAACTACTCTTTCCAAAAATAATCCATCACAAATTCACCTTCATTAAATACCTAGTATCATCTATGAGTAGCCTTTATAATTATTTTTTGCTCATTACTGACCTGCAGTTGTTGTCTCGCCTATTGTTGCAACTGTTAAATGTTTTCTACGAATGCTTCTCCATCATCATTGACCCTATCCCCAAGTGGTAGTTACAACAAATTGAGGACACCCATTGGTTTTCTACTGTAAAAAACCTGAAATGGAGATTTACCTATAGATATATTCACTGAACTATTCTAGGAAACTTGTTCTTGAGGTAAAGTCAAATCCCACTAGTTGGGATTCTCTCCAACAATGCTTCGTAACACGTTTCCAAAACTTCGATTTACTACCTGGTTTTTCCCATCTATTTGAGGGTGATAAGAACTATTGAACTGTAATTTAGTCCACATTTTCTTCCATGAATTACTCCAAAAATGACCCAAGAACCGAGTATCTCTATCGGAAGTAATAATTTTTGGAACCCCATACAATCTAACAATTTATGAAAAAAAACATTCTGCCACCCTCGATGCATCACTATTTTTATTGCAAGCAATGAAATGAGCCATTTTAGAGAACCTATCAACAACCACAACTATAGAATCATTACTGCGTTGTGTGTTTGGGAGCCCCAACACAAAATTCATGCTTAGATATGTCCATGGGCCTCTGGGCACTGGTAATGGCATATACAACCTTGTGTTCTATGAGTGTCCTTTAGCCATTTGAAAAATCCTAAATTGTTCCACATACCTAGTTATATACTTATTCATCTTTGACCAGTAACACTTATCTTTGATTAAGGATAGCATCTCATCCTTTCCAAAATGTCCTTCCAAACCACTACTGTGAACTTCTCTGATAATATTTTCCCTAATTGAACCAATTGGAATGCATATTTTTTTTCCTTTTGAAGATGTATCCATCTTGCATAAAATATTCACCTTGAGTAATATCTATGTTCCCAAAAATTGGATTCTTCAACTAGTCCACAATCTCTCAAAAATCATTATTATATGCATCGAGATCCTTTAATGCAGCAAACCCAATTACTTCATTTTTCATGGTTGTCAAAAGAACAATGCATTGACTCAAAGCATCTGCAACTTGATTCTCTCATCTTGATTTGTTTTTCAAAACAAAGGTGTAGCATTATAAGAAAGAGACCCATTTTTCATGTCTACTATTCAATTTATTTTGGGTGTTTACATATTTTAATGCAATGTGATCAGTAAATAACACTAACTCTTTCATAACTAAATAATGCCTCCAATGTCACAATGTTTGCATAATTGCATAAAATTCTACATCATATGTGGAGCAATTCTTTCTTACCTCATTCAACTTTTCACTAAATAATGCAATTGGTCTACCTACTTGGCTAAGTACAACTCCAATGCCTACATGTGAAGCATCATATTCTACCTAAAACACTTAATCAAAATATAGTAAGGCTAATATGGGAGCCTCAATTACCTTGTTCTTTTGAAACTTGAGAATTTCTTCAGCTTCATTGGTCCACATGAATGTCTTCACTTTGTGCAATCTTTTATGGGTGCTAAAATACTGCTAAAATTTTGAATAAATTTTCGGTAAAAGGTGGCCAACCCAAAAAAAATTCTTATATTTTTTATGCTCCTAGGACTAGGCCCCTCCAAAATTTATCTGAACTTATCTGAATCCATTTTGACTCCTTCTACGGAGATGAAAAAACCTAGAAAAACCAAACTTTCCTGCAAGAACCTAAATTTCTTCAAATATTCATAAAGCTGATGTTTTCTCAATGCATCAAATATAATTTTTAAATGTTGCAAGTGATATTCTTTGTTTTTACTAAAAAATAGGATGTCATCAAAATAAATTACAACAAAATTACCAATATATGTTCGAAGAACAATATTCATAAACCACATGAAAGTACTAGGTGCATTGGACATCCCGAATGAAATCACTATCCATTCATATAGTCCATCCCTGGTCTTGAAGGTAGTTTTCCATTCATTCCCTTCGTGAATATGGATTTGGTGGTATCCACTTCACAAATAAATCTTACTAAAATATTTATCTCTGGCTAGCACATCCATCATGTCATCCAAGTGCGGTATAGAAAACCAATATTTGATGGTAATTTTATTGATTGCTCTACTATCTGTGCATATCCTCCACGTATTATCCTTTTCTGGAGTCAACAATGTCGGTACAACACAAGGACTCATGCTTTCTCTTACCAAGAATTTCTTTATAAGTTCTGTCACTTATTGGTTGAGCTATGCATGTTGTGTAGGACTCATCCTATAGGCTTCATGATTAGTTAAATATCATATTGGGATTAGATGAAGATCAATGTGATGTTGAATATCCCTCTTTGGTGGAAGACCATCAGGTAGTTCATTAGGGATAGCATCAACATATTTTTCTAGTAACTTGGCAACTTCAGTAGGAATTGGTACATCTTACACAAATATTTTTGCACTATTAATGCATAGAAGAATCATGTTTCCTTCGTCTCCTTAACAAATTCTCTTTCTGACAACATATTCTCAGTTTTCCCCTCATTCATAAGGGGAAATAAGACGACTTTTGATCCATCCTTCCAAAAGGTGTAGGTATTCTTTCCTCCATCATGCAAGATCTTTTTGTCATATTTCCAAGGCCTCCCCAATAATAGATGACATGCATCCATCGGAATGACATCACACCATACTTCATCCTTATAAGTCTTACTGATGGAAAACTTGATCAAACATTTTTTTATTAATGGTGACTTCATTCCCCTTTTTGAACCATGCAATTTGATAAGGATGGGGATGTGTTTCACAACACAATTTGAAATTATCTACCATCTCTTTGGAAACCATATTCTCACAACTGCCACTATCAACAATAACTTGACATACCTGTCCCTCGGAAGTGCATCTGGTTCGAAAAATATCTGTGCAAAGCCAAGAATATTCATTTCCGCTACTATTCCTTTGCTCTTTTTTTGGAATCACCATTTACCTTTGTATCATGAGAATATCCCCCATATTAGGCAGGACTTCATATTCAACTCCTTCTTCTTCACTCTCATCTTGGACCAAGTTTAAACTAGGATGTTTTCCTTTCTTTGTCTCTTACATGTTATAATTTGGGCATTTTGATGCTCAATGACCCTCTACACCACAACTGAAACACACATAAGTTCCTCCTCTGCCACCATCATAACCTATACCCCTTTGAAATCCTCTTCCTCATGGCAGATTCAGGCTACCTTATCTAGTATTTTCTACTTTATCAACTCCTTGGGATGATTCATCTCTGCCACAGTTAAAACCATCCCATAAGGCAGATGATGTAGCCCTCCTTGCCTCTCTATTCCTTTGAGCATTTTTTTGTTTTTTTTTCCCTCGGCCTTTAAGGCTGATTGGTATTCCTCTTCCATGTTGTGAACCCGATGCATTCTCAAGTCACCTTGAATAGAAAATTTTAAACAATTCACATACCTTGTATCTATTTTCTCATCAGTTTTTTGGTGATCCACATGAATGGAAAACTGATAAAACCTATTTGGGAGTTCCTCCACGGTGGATAGTTTTTTCTTCAAGTTATGAAATCTATGAAAAAGGGTCTAGGCGTAGTCCAGAGGAAAATAAATTCTTGCAATTTTGTTTCCATTTTGCTCCAGGTCCTAATTTTATCTTTTCCTTTTTTTTTCTCTGTCTTTCTGCACATGATCCCACCAAATCATGGTGTGAGCCTTCAAGTTGATGCATAACAATTTCACCTTATTTTCCTCTTGCATCAACTTCCATTAAAAACAATTCCATAGTGTTCAATTGATATATTAACTCCTCTGGTTTAAGTATCCCTCCATATTCTGAAACTTCCATTTTGATCCCATCATTTCTCCCTTCTAGATCCATAAGAATCCTCTCTTTAAAATTCATGCACTCAAATTGTTCTTCTTCATGTTTTGTATGTTGATCTACATCTTCTCGGTATGTCTCCTCATTAGACACTTATCTTTTTATTATTCTCTAAATATCCAACACATTTTTAGAATATGCTACTTACCTTTGGAGGTTTTACATATCTCTATGCATCTGAGAAAGATACCCTACTCTTCCTCTTCCTCTCCTAGCCATCTTCCTGCTCGAATACTAGATGATGTAGCCAATAAACTTGGACTCATTCACACGATATAAAAACCATGAAAACACATGAGAACAAAAAATAACTCTCTATTATTCCTTCTCCATCCTAACTATTACAATGGAAGTTCAACCCCTTATAACTACTATCTAAGATTTTCAAACACAACTAATTTTAGAAAAATAACCAATTTTAGAGAAAACAACTAATTTTAGGAAATTCTTGCATGACTCTAAAACCGACCAATAACTAAGAGATAACTAGAGTGACATTATTTTTCAAATTACTTTTATGATTAGGTTTATAAACTAAGAGATAAGTGATAATTAATAATTTTTAATTCCCGTAAAAACACTAAAACCCCAATTTTAGGCCTTATATGAAGGAATTTGGCCCTGTAAAAGTGTTGAAATGATGTCCAATCTAAAGGATCAGATTGACACGGTAGTGAAATATTTGAGACACAAATCCTTATAAAAGTTTGGCCCGAATGGATAACCGAGTTAAAATTTATGACTCTCGGAAATCCTCACATCATTCTCCTCTACTTGAAAAGAACGCAAATCCTGCAAGTTAATGTCTTCAAACGGTTTCCACTTAATGGGATCTAGCTTTAGCAATTCCCCCTCTACAATCCATGTAGTATTTTTTGGTCGTACGCCTTCCCAATGGAACAAATATCAATTGTATTGGCCTTGACAGGTATGAAGGGTGTTATTATCTAAATATGTGCAATATTTTCCTTTTTATTTCTCATAATGGTATGTTGCCAATCCACCCTTACCTCACTGACATCACCCAGATCATCCGCATGAAAGATATACAAATCAAAAATTTTAAAAATAGGAGAAACATAGAGATCAACTAATAAATCTACCTTATAATCATTATCGTTAATTTTCTTCAGAATCTTGCAAGGACCAATTTTATTATACTTCAATTTTTGGTAGGCTCCTCTAGGAAACTGCTCTTTCCATAAATAAGCCATCACCAAATCACCATCATTGAATACCTGGTATCATTGGTGAACATTTTTATCACAAGGAGTTGTCAATGGTTGCAACAAGTTGTCCAAGTCTTTTGATTGCACAAGAAACGACCATGAGCACAAAGCGCAGCATTCAGAACAGACTATTTTGGACTGAAATACAAGCAACAGTCAGATTCAATTTTCAACCGTAAGATTGGAGTGAGAGAAAGATCATTCGTCAGATCAACAAGATTAAATCATTACCATCAGATCTCATCGGAGAGAAATCGATGGTGAGGAGGCATTACAGGGATCAAGATGACAATTAAATTTTCTGCAAGTTGTGAGCCGACAATCGTTCAGGATCATTGATCTTGCTGGATCAACAGATCGATGGTGCATATTGATCCCACTATGAATGAGCATCTTTGAATTTCGGGGATCGAAAGGAAAATTAAAGTCTTTGTAAGTTGTGATCCTGCAATCGCTCGTGGCCGTTGATATTTCAGTAGGGGACACATGTCGGACGATCTCGTACTCCAGGAGAAAGCAAGTAGAAGTTGAGTGAACAAAGGACTCCCCAAGGCCCGAAGCCTAAACTCCCAAAGTAATTGTGGACCATTGATCTCAAATAAAAAATATTCTTTGATCTTTGCAGTAGTATCACCTAAAGGCCTGAACTCCCGAATTTAACGAGATGTTTCCATGTCAACCAGAAGAAATTTGCTTCGGAAGATTTCCAGCCAAGTGTCTTGAAGTCCCGAAGTAAACATGAGCCATTAAAGGTTGAGGCCAAGTGTCACCAGATCTCTCACTTCGGGAATTATCTACTTCAGAGAATTGCACAACAAAGTACGAGAAGGCCCACGAAGCCCGAATTCTAGAAGTAAATCTCAGTCGTCCAAAACAAGAGGACACGTGGAGGCAGATCTCACAGTTCGGAGGATTACATGTACAAGCGGAAGAAAAAGGCCCAAATCCTGAACTCCTGAAGTGAATCTCGGTAGTCAAAATCAAGAGGCCACACGTCACCAAATATCTCACTTAGGGAATTAGACACTTCAGAGGATTGTAAAAACTATGCATCGAAAAGGCCCGAAGCCCAAACTTCTGAAGCAGTTGTGGACCGTTGATCTCAAATCAACAAGAACTGTTGATATTTGCAGCAGGGAGTAGGGTCCATATGAGAGCGGTGCATGGTAGCAAAAGCAGGGCTTTCCCAAATCTTGGATTGTGACAATATCGACGACCACTCTTCATTGTGGAGACACAACATGCTCGAACAATAAAATTCTTGAGCAGTCTTGCAATTGAAACCATGGTATAGAAGAAGAGTTATGTGGTGGAAGGTGGTGAATTTCAGGCTCAAAAGCGATGTGGATCCAAACCGCCTATGATGGCCCCGAAATCACGTGCTTATATAACATCAAATCTGACAGTGAAATGTGGCCATCCCTAGGTGTTAAGCCATTCTCCGATCCCGAGGAGGATTTAGTTAATGAAAAGGGAATGGTAGCTAAAATCTCAACTCAATCCATAAATATAAGGCATGGAAGCTATGGCCGAGGAGACAGAGATGTCAGACCGAGGTACCACGACGGAAAATTTCTTCTTGCAGACCCATACTGATCTGAGCTTGCGACTGATAGGAGAACACACACACATTCTGACAGAAGGATATGCAGACGAAATATTTGAATGAGATGGCCAGGTCACACTCCTGGCAGTTGTGGACTGATCTGATTATAAATAGATCAATTTAAGATTTTTTAAAGGGGGGGTTTAGAGGCTAGAGAGTTGAGAGAGTTTTAGGAGAGGGCTCTGTATTTTTCAGTTTTTAATCCTGAGGGGCATGGATTGTAAATATTTAGTTATTGAAGATTCCTTTGAGTTGTTTTATCAGACTGTCTTCTTAGTTTACATGTTTTCTCGTTTTCGTCTTGTATGGATGTAGCGTATATGATTTATGGATTCTGGAGGTTGTAGAGGATCTACTGTCATCTTGCCCATATTTCATCATTTATCACTCAAACGTTTTTTATATTCTTCTTGTCTGGAGGTAACACCTCTGATCTATGGATTCCTGAGACAGTAGAGGATCTGCTATCTTTCCCATATTTCATCATTTATCACTCATACGTTTGTTGTTTTCTTCATGTCTGGAGGTAACACCTCGGATCTATGGATTCCTGATACGGTGGAGGATCTGTTGTAATCTTGCCCATGTTTCATCGTTTACCACTCAAACACATTCTGTCTTATTTATTCTCACCATCACATAAATCATTTTTCTGATAGGCAGTTCAAATGCCTTCATTGAGCACAATACTTGTGACTCCATTTCCCGGTAGTTTAAGACTAATTTGTAGTAACCTCTACTATATTTTCTTTTCTTAAAGTCTTGCTGATCCACCTACTCAAACCATTTTAATCCATTTTAATTTTACTTTGATGGGTATTGGGCTTATCCTCTTGCAGTCTGAGGGTGACTCTCAGTGCTAACATTAATTCCATTGTTTCCAGGGACGGAAGTGAAGATATCTTCCCTGGGAGGATGACAATGAAAAGATCTAGTTAGATGGTGAACTAAAGATGGACACATTGTTCTAACTGCTTATCTTTCACCATGGTGACTTGATTGTTCGAAAATATATTTGCGACTCCATTGTTTTGAAATGGACAATATTTTAGCTCAAAGGTATGCTTTCTGCGATTTTTCAAAGATAGTTGGTTTCCCTAATCTAGTGCCTAGTAGATATGAATGGGAGAGTAGCCTTCCTAGATTTCAAGGAGAAGAGTGGGAGGAACCAAATGAACACTTGCTGGAGTTTCATGATTTTATCCATCAACTTTGTATTGTGCACGAAGATTTTCAGATAAATCTTTTCAAGTATTCATTAAAGGGGATTGCTCGCGATTGGTGTAGATCTCTTCTAGTTGCAAGTATCAGCTCTTTGACAGGCTTTCATGCATCTTTCAATTCCTTTTATAAAGAATATTTTCCAGCTCAACGTATTTTTGAGGGATGTTGTAATAAGTCTTCTTTGCTCCATAAAGGTTCTACTAGTCATGAAAGCCTAATTTATGATGAAGCATTTATTGTAGAAGAAAGCATTTACCATGAAGCTCATGAGGTGTAGAATGATATTCATTATGTTAACAATAACACATAAATGTCTAGCATCATATCAGATGTATCTGTTGTTTTAAAAGTTCATGAAGATAAACATCTCTCTTTTCAATATTCTGATGATGAAGAGCAAGTGTATTATGTAGTCGATATTTCTCCTGATTACGACGCTGATATAGATGATAAGCTAGTTAAAAGAACTAGGGAAGATTTCTCTTTGTTTTTTCCTAGCTTTTCATAATTGAAGGAAGATGTTGTTTGCTTCTCTTACAAAGAAAATGCTGAGGATATTCATGTCCTTGAAGAAGATGTTTTTGGCAGCCCTGCTTATGATGAAGAATTTTTTTCAAATGTTGACCAAATCTAGCCAATTTTTTATGAATATCCCAGTGAAGATGATGAAGAGAAGAGATTTTCATGGATTCTTTGGAACCTTGTAGCATGGTTCATGTGTATGATAATTATGAGCCTGATCAATGGGAGGGCCATGAAAGAGAAAAGGAAGAGCCAAATGTGCAGCTCATCTCATGTCCAACACTTGTAAATGATAAAATATCACCTGGGATTAGACAACCTACATCAATCCTTTATCCACTTGTACACTATGAGAATGCTAAACGACAGGTGAGAAATAATGAAGTAAAGGAGATAACTTCTTACCAATTCAGCATGTCTGATTATAAAGTTTATGACCCTGTAGGGTTATATTTGGAGTTGAGTTTTCCAAAAGCATTGGAGCCTACCGAGTTATTCATCTTATCATCATTTGGGGCTACTGTCAGTATTCAAAAACATCTTTTCATTATGTTGTCACACTTCCCTTACCTTTTGTGGATAATTTTCAATTAAAGAAGGAATTATATTACCAAACAGTCTGGGTGGCTATGGTGGAAGTTTGTTTTCACCTAGCACATTGTAAAAATCGGTTAGTTTAGGATTGTACACAAATAAAATAAATCTGGAGTATGTATGCTTGCTTTCTTTTTGTAAGTATAATAGTGTACATATTAACCTCTTGTCTTCAACAAAATGTATTTGAGACTGACTCCACAACCCAACAACTAAGGCACTGGAACTACGGGTTCTTGGAAACTCACAGGGAGCATGGCATTCCCTGTGGAGCCAATGTTATCACAAGGCATTGTAAAGGGTCACAACAATTTTTCCAAGTCTTTTGATTGCACAAGAAACAACCATGAGCACAAAGCGCAACATTCAGAGCAGTCTATTTTGGGATGAAATACAAGCAGAGGTCGGATTCAATTTTTAGTCGTAAGATCTGAGTGAGAGAAAGATCAGCCGTCAGATCAACAAGATTAAGTCACAACCATTAGATCTCATCAGAGATAAATCAATGGTGGTGAGTCATTGCAAGGATCGAGATGCAAATTAAAGTTTCTGTAATTTGTGAGCCCACAATCAGTCAGGATCGTTGATCTTGCTAGATCAACATATCAACGGTGCATATCAATCCTGCTATGAATGAGCATCTTCACATTTTGGGGATTGGAAGGAAAATTAAATTCTCTACAAGTTGTAAGCCCACAATCGCTCATGGCCATTGATATTTCAGCAGAGGACACATGTCAGGCGATTTCATGCTTCGGGAGAAAGTAAGCAGAATTTGAGTGAGTAAAGGACTCCCCAAGGCCCAAAGCCTGAACTCTATAAGTAATTGTGGACCGTTGATCTCAAATCAACAAGAGTCATTGATCTTTCCAGTAGTATCACTTGAAGGCCTGAAGTCCCAAAGTAATCTGAGCCATTGAACGCTGAATCCATGCATCATCAGATCTTTCACTTTGGGAATTTGGCACTTTGGAGAATTGCATGAGCAAGCAGGAGAAGGCCCCTGAAGCCCGAATTCCTGAAGTAAATCTCGACCGTCCAAAACAAGAGGACATGTGGAGGCAAATCTCACACTTTGGAGGATTACACGAACAAGCAAAAGAAAAAGGCCCAAAGCCCAAACTCTCGAAGTGAATCTCGACTGTCAAAATCAAGAGGCCACACGTCACCAGATCTATCACTTCGGCAATTCAAAACTTTGGAGGATTGTAAGAACTATGCATCAAAAAGGACTGAAGCCCAAACTCCTGAAGTAGTTATGGACCGTTGATCTTTGCAGCAGGGAGTAGGGTCCATCCGAGAGCGACGCATAGAAGCAAAAGAAGGGCTTTCCAAAATAGTGGATTGTGACAAGATCGACGCCCACGCTTCATTGCGAAAATGAAACATGCTCGAACGATAAAATTCTTGAGTGGTCCCACAATTGAAACCATGGTATAGTGGAAGAGCTACATGGCAAAAGGTGGTGAATTGTAGGCTCAAAATCTATGTGGATCCAAACCTCTTTTGACGGCCCCACAATCATGTGTTTATATAACATCAAATCCGATAGCAGCACATGGCCGCCCCCTTGGCATTAAGCCATGCTCTGATCCCAAGGAGGATTTAGTTAATGGAAAGGGACTGGTAACTGAAACCTCGTCTTAGTCCATAAATAGAAGGCATGGAATATATGGATGAGGAGACAAAGATTTTAGCCCAATGGTTTCTTCTTGCAAACCCATATTGATCCGAGCTTGAATCTGACAAGAGAACACATAAAGTCTAACAGAAGGATACATAGATGAAAGCTTTGAATGAGATGGACAGGTCACACTCTTGGCAGTTGTGGACTGATATGATTATAAATAGATGAGTTTAATATTTTGTAAAGGGGGGGTTTAGAGGTTGGAGAGTCGAGAGAGTTTTAGGAGAGGGATTTTTATTTTTTAGTTTGTAATCCTGAGGGGCATAGATTGTAAATATTTAGTTATTGAAGATTCATTTGAGTTATTTTATCAGACTATCTTCTTAGTTTACATGATGTCTTATTTTCGTCTTGTTTGGATGTAGCATATATGATTTATGGATTCCTGAGGCGGTAGAGGATCTATTTTCATATTGCCCATATTTCATCGTTTATCACTTAGATGTTTTTTTTTTCTTATTGTCTGGAAGTAACACCTATGATCTATGGATTCTTGAGATGGTAGAGGATTTTCTCTCATCTTGCCCATATTTCATCATTTATCACTCAGACATTTGTTGTTTTCTTCATTTCTGGAGGTAGCACCTCTGATCTATGGATTCCTGAGATGGTGGAGGATTTGTTGTCATATTGCCCATGTTTCATCTTTTACCACTCAGACACATTCTATCTTCTTTCTTCTCACCATCACATAAATCGTTGGTCTAATAAGAAGTTCAAATGCTTTCATTGATCACGATACTTATGACTCCATTTCCCAACACTTTAAGATTGATCTGCAATAACCTTTGTTATATTTTCCTTTCTTAAAGTCTTGCTGATCCACCTACTCAAACCATTTTAATCCATTTTACTTTTACTTTGATAGGTATTGGGCTTATCCTCTTGCAGTCTGAGGGTGACTCTCAATGTTAACACACATATTTTATAATTTTTTTCTATTCATTACTCTCCTAAATTTGTTGTCTCACCTATTGTTGCAAATGTTGAATGTGTTTGGAAAATGCTTCCCCATCATCAGTGATCATATCCCCAACTGGTAGTTTCACTAAATCTAGGACACCCATATGATTTCTACCGTAAACAACCTAAAATGGATATTTACCTGTAAATATATTCATTTAATTATTGTAGGCAACTTCTACTTGAGGTAAAGTCAAATCCCATTGCTTGGGATTCTCTCCAACAATGTTCTGTAACGGGTTTCCCAAAATCCGATTTACTACCTCAGTTTTCCCATTTGTTTGGTGGTGATAAGCACAACTAAACTAATTTAGTCCCCATTTCCTTCCATAAAATCCTCCAAAAATGACCCAAGAAGCGACTGTATTTATCAGAGGTAATAGTTTTTGGAACCCCATGCAATCAAACAATTTATGAAAATAAAAAATTCTTCCACACTTGATGCATCACTGGTTTTCTTGCAAGCAATGAAATGATCCATTTTAGAGAACCTATGAACAACCACAAAAATAACATCATTACCTCGATTAAGGCTAGCGTCTTATCCTTTCCAAAATGTATTTCCAAACCACTACTGTGAAGTTCTCTAATAATATTTTCCCTCATTGAACGAATTGGAATGCATAGTTGTTTTCCTTTGAAGATGTATCCATCTTGCGTAAAATATTCACCCTGAGTAAGATCCATGTTCCCAGTGACTGGATTCTTCAACTATTCCATAATCTCCCAAAAATCCTTATGAAGTGCATAGAGATCCTTTAATGTAGCAAACCCAATTACTTGATTTTCCATAGTCGTCAAAATAATAGTGTGCTGACTCAAAGCATCTACAACTTGAATGTGTCGTCCTGATGTTTTATTCAGAACAAAGGTGTATCCTTGTATGAAATATACCCATTTTTCATGTTGTTCAATTTATTTTGGATGTTTACATATTTTAATGCAAAGTGATCAGTAAATGACACAATTTTTTTCAACACTAAATAATGCCTCCAATGTCGGAATGCTTGCACAATTGAATAAACTTCTACATCATATTTGGAGTAGTTATTTCTTACCTCATTCAATTTTTCACTAAAGAATGCAATTGGTCTACCTGCTTGGCTAAGTATAACTCCAATGCCTACATGTGAAGCATCAAAGTCTACCTCAAACACTTTATCAAAACCTAGTAAGGCTAATATGGGTACCTCGATTACCTTCTTATTTAGAAACTTAAAACATTCCTCAACTTCATTGGTCCACATGAATGTCTTTCCTTTGGTACAATCTGTTATGGGTGCTACAATAATGTTAAAATTACAAATAAATTTTCGGTAAAAGGTGGAGATCCCATGAAAACATCTTACCTATGTTGTGCTCCTAGGACTAGGCCACTCCAAAATTGGTCTGACCTTCTATGAATCAATCTTGACTCCTTTTGTCGAGCTGATAAAACCCCAAAATTCCAAACTTTCTTGCAGGAACCTACATTTCTTCAGGTTTGCATAAAGTTGATTTTTTGTCAATGCATCCAATACAACTCTTAAATGATGCAAGTGGTCTTCTTTGTTTTTACTGAAAACTAGGATGTCATGAAAATAAATGACAACAAAAATATTTATATAAGGGCGAAGCACAATATTCATCAACCGCATGAAAGTACTAGGTTCCTTGGCTAGCTCGAATGGCATCACCATCCATTCATATAGTCCATCCCTAGTCTTGAAGGCATTTTTCCATTCTTACCCTTCACAAATATGGATCTAGTGGTGTCCACATTGCAAATCAATCTCACTTAAATATTTAGCTCCAGCTAGCACATCCATAATTTCATATAAGCGTAGTATAGAAAACCGATATTTGATGGTAATTTTATTGGTCATTTTGATGTCCAAAATAAAAAGGAGATATTCAAGCAGGCCAGACAAGAATTCATGAAGCCAAACATTGCATCGACATCAACTGTGCAACATAACAAGGAAGTACCAGCATACGAGACCAAAGAAGCACAACCCCTAGAACAAGTAAGTACAATTAAAGGTATTTTGAAATCCTGTGTGACACTACTAAATGATCCATCATGTGTTAAAGTATTACAAAATATGCTATAAATATGTAGCATAGAAGCAGAAGGAAAGCTAGAACAAAAAATAGTCAATGATCTACATACAAGGAGGAGAACAAGCAGAGAATTTAGACTGGACGCCAACATTGGCGATTTCAACATAGGAGATATTATAGTGGATTTAGGATCTGAAGTAAATGTGTTACCCAATAAGAGATGGAAATATATGGGAGAAACCACATTAGGATATTCACCGGTTCACCTGAAACTAGCGAATCAACACAGAGTTCTACCAATTGGGAGACTGAAAGGGTAACAATAGATCTGGATGGAGTGTGCACTAAAGCCGACTTTGAAGTAGTAGAGATAGTGGACGACACAACACCTTATCTGACATTGCTTGGCTTGCATTGGTAATTTTACAATCAAGCCATAATCAAATTAAAGATGAGGAATATGACATTAGAGTCAAGAGAATAGAGATTCATTGCGCCATTGGATGCATCATAAGGGGAAAGGTTTGTAGAAGCTACGTTCTTAGACCTGGAGGAAATTAATCGGTTGTACAGAAAAACCATGCGAGAAAAATATTATGTGAACCCAACACAGATGGGGTACTCAATTGGAGAAGCATCATCTCATGTGTGTTAGACTCAGATATGGCTTAGAAAACTGGCAGCAAAGGTTACACAAAGTCTCCATAAGAACATGCTCAAGAATAGACCATGCAGTAAGATGTGTAGGTACGGAGATAAGGGAACCTCCCAGCTTCCATGGGGTGAATGACTTAGAATCATTCTTAAAATTCTATGAATATGAAGTGTTAGAGAATTAGAGGCTCTTAGCACTAGATATAGCACTCAAGGAAACACCTGCAAGATGGTGGGGTGCGCACAAAGAAATAGTCAAGGATTGGTACCAATGTAAGCGGTTACTGCACATCAGGTTTAGCATAGAACAGGGAAGTAACCAACTGCAAAAATATGATGGGAAAGGGACACTAGCAGAACACTTGGAGAAGTGTAGAACATTATGTATGATGAAACCACTGGAGGAATGGCCTCATCATTTTTTTCACACGTTAGAAGGGATCCCAACAAACTAGTATACAGACCAGTAATTGCGCAGAGGAACTACAAACTGGACAGTATTACATCAAAATTTTACAGCCACTTTCTCATTTGAGCATGAGAACCCCAACATAGACTCAACACTTAAACAAATCAGAGGGGTGATATTCCTTAAAGAACAGGAAGTTGAACTCATAACATAAGAGAAACAACAAAACATGCAGACAGTAAAAGAACTATTGCCATGTTACCATGTGCAGGAAGAAGCACCAGATGAAGATGATCCACGAAACATTCAGATTGAGGAAACAAAAGGTGAAAGAGAAGTGGAAGTTCCACCTCTGGAATCAAAAGTATTTGTTGTGCCAATGAAGGTGAATAAAGTCAACATTGGGATAGCTGAGAATCCCAAAATGGTCAACATTGGAGACTACTGGGATGAGAAAAAAATGGAAATCATAACAGAGTTACTGTGTGATTACAACAAATTGTTCCAAAAAACATTCACATAAATGAAAGGCATAGCAGGAGAGCTAGGTGAAATGAAGATACCTCTCAAATTTGAGGCTTTGACTAAACCCTATATTTATGAAAAAAGTCAAATCCAAAATTGATAGGATGTTGGAGGTTGGAATCATAGAACTTGTAGAGGAATATGAATGGGTAAGCCCTATGGTATTTCAGGAGAAGAAACAGGGGAGGACAAGTATATGTGTCGACCTGAGGAAGTTGAATGATGCATTCCTACATGATCTGTTCCCTACTCCTTTCACAGATGACGTGTTGGAGAACATAGGAGGAAAGGAATCCTATTCATTCACTGACAGATTCTCAGGATACCATCAGATGATGATAGCTCCAAATATTAGATGATAGCTCTAGAATATAGATACAATACCACTTTTTCCACATAATGGGGATCCTAACAGTACACATTCATGTCGTTTGGACTAAATAATGAACCAACAATATTTTCCAGAGTAGTCATAGATGGATTCAAAGAATTCATCCACTAGTTTCTAGAGGTATATATGGATGATTGGACAGTCTATAGTCTGTTGAAATACCATGTAGATGTCTTGAGGCTGATTTTACAAAGATGTAGGTAGTGTTAGATATCGTTAAACATCAAGAAGTGCATCTTCAGAATGCACTTTAGGATACTATTGAACCATATAGTATGCAAAGAAGGCTTCCTAGTAGATCCTACCAAGATTGCAGTGATTGTTAATTTACCACCACCAAAATCATTCTATTAGTTAAGAGAAAAATTGGGGCACATAGAATACTACAGGAAATTTATAAAAGGGAATGCACAGATCACTGCGCCACTGGAGAAATTGTTAAGGAAAGACACCAAGTTTTAGTGGACTGAGGACTTCCAACACAGATTGTACACCCTGAAAGAGAATATGGTAACCGCACCAATACTAGTATTCCCAGATTGGGGAAATACATTCCATGTACATGTAGATGCATCAACCATAGCACTTGGAGCTATTTTGGCGTAGCCATGAGCAGGATAATTGGACCATCCGATAGAATTTGCTAGCAAAAAACTGTCAGAATCGAGGCAGAATTACAATACCACAGAGAGAGAAGGCTTAGCTATGGTCTATGCATTTTAGAAATTCAGACATTACTTATTGGGAAAAAAATTCAAGATGTTTAGAGACCATTCAACTCTCAAATAACTCATCAACAAGCCAGTGTTTGGGGGGAGAATTTGTAGATGGTTATTGCTATTCCATTCATTTGACTTTGAATTGATAGTCAAACCAGGGAAGTTGAATGCATGACCTGATCACTTGTCGAGGATCACTAATGGAGAGGAACCTACAAATCTAGAGGACGACTTCCCTGACGAACAATTATTTTCAGTCCAGGTGGCCAATGAATATTTCATAGACATTGTTAGAACCCTAAATTTCTCTACACATGCATACATGACTTTGGCTCTCTTACTTCGATTTTTTTCCAAAGCACTATTGAGTTTCTCTTCTTAAAAAAACAATTTTTAGAAGATGTACATGCCCTGCACCATTACTTCTCACATACATACGCTTTCTGCACCACTACAAATCATGTACATACACATGTTTCACCATTACACCCTTCGTATACTTGCAAAAGTTACAAAAAATAAAAAAGTTGCAAGGAATTTGTTGAAATTGACGGGTTATTGGTAGTTTCCCAACTAATCCACTTGCTATAGCCCGTCACCCAACCAAATATCCATCCTTTTGTCATATAAAATGATGTGTTGGGGTCTCATTTCACATCTAAGCATAAGAAAAGTGCCCGATTTCACTTCCCCTCCTTGCCCAAGATATTTCTACCTTTTGTGAGAATTGTCTCAGCATTCCCTCATTAGCCATTTCTTCCTCCATTTAACCCATTCACTTCCCAAGAAGAGATCAAAAGGTTGAGAGGAGAAGTTCATAAAAGGTGCACTTGGATCTTGGTGAAGAGGAGCCCGGAAAAGTTTTGCGTAATGGTAGCCAACTTAGATTGCAAAGGTATAAGCTATGTGTTATTAATAAAAGAATTATATTTTCCTATCCCAAATGACAGTGTCTTGAATACTTTTATTGATTTATGCTTGACATTCTGACATCTAACCCTAACTTTTATATGAAATAGCATGCTTGTAGTTTATGTTTGTCAATATTTGGATGTAGGTCAGCCTTGGGAGGAGGCGTGTAGTCAACGGAACTTCCAAGCATGAGGAGGTCATCACCAGACGTGGGATTAGAGGTATAGTTACCCGATCTCCTTTTCCTTTCTTTCTTCATATGAGTTTTGGTATGTTTGGGGTAGTATAGAGAATTAATTTACTTTTAGACAATTAATCGATCTTCTTACATTTTGAATCTTGGTGTAGTTAAAGGGGGGGTTTTCCCGCTAGAAAAATTGGTGACCATACTGGGGAACCTCTAGGGTTTTTTAGGGGATTTTGGGTTGTTTGATTGGTTTGTTTTCCTTTCAAGTTTCTGTCATTTTTTATGAGTCTGTCAAGGGATTCTGGTCACCCTTGGGTTCTATACCAGTTGTCCCTGCCCTACAAGTTTGTTTGATATTTTCATTTTTGGAAATATATAGAGGTGTACGCTCCCTGTCTTGAGTTAGCCCGTCTACATACGTGCTCTGCTAAGTAAACATCTCGCATACATACACAGGATGTTGATGCAACAACCCACGTCTCTATTTCAAGAATGTTTTTTGAAAAAGAGGGAGTTGGCCTCTTTCTTGNAATTGGAAGTTCCTCAATAAATAAACTGGGCACTAAGCCTCCATGAGCCCTCCATGCAAGGAGGTGTTATAAACATGAATTTCTATACACATGCATACATGGCCTTGGCCCTCTTACTTCCATTTTTTACCAGAGCACTGTTGAGTTTATCTTCTTAAAAAATTAATTTTTAGAAGATGTACGTTCCCTGAACCATTACTGCCTGCATACATACACTTGTTTCACCACTACAACTCACGTACGTATGCATGCTACACCATTACAGCCCGTGTATACTTGTAAAAGTTGCAAAAAAAAAAATTGCAAGAAATTCATTGAGATTATGGACTATTGGTAGTTTCCCAACTAATCCACCTGCTATAGCCTGTCACCCAACTGAATAACCATCATTTTGGCATATAAAAGGATCTATTGGGGTCTCATTTCATACCTAAGCATAAGAATAGTCAAACTATGCCCGATTTCACTTCCCCTTCTTGCCCAATATATTTCTCCCTTCTGTGAGAAATTGCCCTAACATTCCCTCATTAGCCCCTTCTCCCTCCATTTAACCCATTCACTTCCCAAGAAGAGATCAGAAGGTTGATAGGAGAAGTTCATACATGGTTCACTTGGAGCTTGGTGAAGAGTAGCCTAGACCAAGTTCACGGAATGGTGGCCGACTTAGATTGTAAAGGTATAATCTTTGTGTTATTAATAAAAGAATTACATTTTCCTGTCCCAAATGATGGTGTCTTGAATACTTTTATTGGTTTATGCTTGACATTCTAACATCTAACCCTAACTTATATATGGAATAGCATGCTTGTAGTTTGTTGTTTTTCAATCTTTGGATGCAGGTCAGCCTTGGGAGGAGGCGTGCATTGAGCGGAACTTCCAAGCGCGAGGAGGTCATCACCAGATGTGGGATTAGAGGTATAGTTACCCGATCTCCTTTTCCTTGCTTTCTTCATATGAGTTTTGGCTTGTTTGGGGTAGTATAGAGAATTAATTGAATTTTAGATGGTTAATCAATCTGCCTACATTTTGAACCCTGGTGTAGTCAAAGGGGGGTTTTCTCGCTAACAGAACTGGCGACTCCATTGGGGAAGCCTCTAAGGTTTTTTAGGGGATTTTGAGTTGTTTGATTGGTTTGTTTGCCTTTCAAGTTTCTATCATGTTTTCTGAGTCTGTTAAGGGATCCTAGTCACCTTCAAGTGCTATACCATTTTTCATTGCCCTATGATTCTATCTATTCTTTTATTTTTTAGAAACATACAGAGGTGTACACGCCCTGTCTTAATTTAGACTGTGTACGTATGCGCTCTGCTCAGTAAACAACCCCCGTACATACACATGCTACTGATGCAACAACCCACGTCTCTATTTCAAGAAAAAATTTTAAAAAGAGGGAGTTTCCCTCTTTCCTGATTGAAGTTCACACTTCTCAGGGTTTTCTTGGATCAATCTAGAGTCTTTGTTTTATAGTCATATCCTAGGTTAGAGTTTAGTTTACTTGTCTTCTTGATTTTCTTGTGTTTACTTTTGAAAGGGTTTTAAGCAAGATTGTGAATTATAGATCCTCCTTCTTGGTTTCTTGAGTGATTCTCTGTGATACGTAGTGGGCTAAGGATCTGTTTCAGTCTTGTTTTATTGTTCTTTTTACCCCTTTCACTTGCTTTGAAAAAAGAGAAAAAAAAGATTTATTTCAGTTTTTCTGTTTAAAGCAATTTAAAAAAAAAAAAAAAAATTCTTTTCAGTTTGGTAAAGTAATTAGAGCTAGTTATTTGCTAAAAAGGGAAAAGAGTCTATTTTTTAATTTCTTTATTGATTTATTGAAACATAAGTAGCTTGTAGTCAAGAGAAAATATGTTTTAGGTTTTATTTTCAAGATCTTGAAAAAGTTAGTTAAAGAAAAGTTGGTTACAAAGAGTTAGTTGTAAAACTTTGCTTTTGATTAGAAGTAATTTTTATTTCAAGTTTCGTGTTGTTCTCCTCTTTTTCGTCTCTTTTAACATCACTAGTTTCAGCGCCATATTCCTTGAGTAAATCAATCCATTAAAAAGAACGCTAAACCTAAAATTAACTAGACTTTTTATGTTTGTAGGGTCAACCAGCTAGTTTAGGGTTAGGGCCTTGAATTAGGTTGGAGAGGAAACTCTTCAAGGCCATTAAACAAACATTGGAGTCATAGTTAGGGAGTGTTAAAGTCCAGTGTCGTAAAATTTATCCAGGACCCCCCGCTAACACAAGGGTTAAACACGAGGTCGCATGAGGAAAGGAAGTGGAGATAACCCCTCCAAAGCCATACTAAACATAGTCGAGAACGCATATTGAGGATATGTCATAGGAGTACTAGTGACTGCATTTTCCTAGGGAGCTTCGTGGACCTCAAATCCATTCTAGATCCTTTTTTGTCTTCCATACCACTTTCTTTCGATACCCTCGATAGGTTTCAGACTTGTTGTCCTACTCATTGCAATCCACCCAACTGTCGATTATACCCACCTGGTGACTGACTGCAAGATGACAACTTAGTTTCCCATATTATAAGGACTTACATGGGTGACTGCAGGGGTATACCGCGGTACCTAGGGCAGACATCAAGTCACGCTTCGTAGAGTATACCCATAGGGTGCTTCCTTGTTCGAGTTTCACTTGCACCGGTTAGTTTCTCTAGTGTTGACTAGCGTAATTGTTCTTCCTACTAGATAGTTGATTGCTTGATTTGTCGTATAGGAATTTTTCTAGTGTGTGCTTGGTGTTTAAATGCTAGTTAAGCCTTACTTTGTCGATTTATCTTTTCACAAAGTGGAAGATCAAGATCTTTTTCAGTCACGAAGGATTCAGGGCCTGTTGTCGGTTGCATTGGAGCCACCTCTGCCACCATTACGACGAAGACTTGACCAACAAGGGTCATTTGAAGTGACTAGGCCACATGAAACTATGTCTAAGCCTTCTCTGCAAGGAGACTATTCAACTTTGGAGGAACCTACTATTTCTAACCTTGGGGTAGAAGCTCTCAGGCCATCCAACACTCTAATTATTGACTTGTTGACGATGATCCTAGTACAAATTGTCCCTTCGAAGGTGACAGCTTTTGAGCATCAGTTAGTCTTACAAGCATCCATGGAAAAAAATGCTTCTACTTCATCCGAGAGTCCCCATACTCTCATTTTAGCTACTACCACAGGGGGTATTTTTCCTCCTAACCCACCTTCGCTAGTCTGAACCACAGTGGTCTCGAATCCCTCTACCTTGAGCAGTGGTCCGATACCATCATTGGCGGTGGCCATTACTCTGTTTACGCAGAGTGCGATGGGCCCTCCATTCTCATATGGGATGCTCAACTTCAATTCGAACTCAGTCCTCACCTACTCCACCTTACAGACCATGGGTATTGGGGCAAGGAGCTCAAACGCTCCTCTGTAAAGGTCTACCGGGGGCACTTTAGTCCCCTTTAATTTTGTCCCTTACGGTGGGGGTCATATACCTCCTCCATCCCCCTCACTTGGTGGTGCTTTCCAGCAACCCATCGGGTTGAATTCTAATTACAGCTTGTTTGGAGCAGGCAATTTAGGACCTTCGTCTTACACTACGTCAGTGGGATCTATGTCATTCTCTTTGTTCTGAGCATTTGGGAACAACAATTTTTCTTCGGTTGTCATCTCGGTTGGGGGCAACCCCAGTTTTGGGAAACAGAACCCTGTGCCAGGTACTATTCCTACACAGAGGGAAAGTACAGAAGTTTTCTCCTCTGAGGGGCTTTGGAATCCTTGTCAGGGATCAGTTCCCTAGCAAGGGATGTCGATCGGGGGCAACTCCTTCCATGCTCAATAGAACCCCGAGCAGATTTCAGTACCTATGTCCGTCGAATCAGCTGGGGGCATCCCCTTCCAAAATCCTTGGAACACAACGCAGGGAGAAATCCCCGCCCAAACCATGTCGTCCAATTACGGGAGTCATTCGATGATATCCAAACAAACGCAGTTTCCATACGCTGGTCAAGGCCAGGGTTTCTACCAGAACCATGGCAAGCAGTCCAACTTTTCCTGGCAACCTGGTGCCAGTCAAACTCCAGGACCCTTTTTTCCTGTACATAGTACTCAACCTAAAATACTGTTTCTGGCAATGCTACATCTGTTAGAATTGTCAAGGTTACTCAATGACCCAATTTTTCATGATCCGTGTTGGGCCCCCATGCCGACTAAGTTGCCCTCAGATATTCCAAAATTCGAAGGCAAGCCTGGCGAAGACCCAGGTGATCGCGTGACAACCTTCCACTTATGGTGCTTGTCAAATTCACTCTGAGATGACTCCATCTAGTTGTGCTTTTTTCAACGCACTCTTATCGGGGGTGCCATGAAATGGTATATTGAGATTGATCGCTCGAGGTATTCTTACTTTAACGACTTGGCGATGGTCTTCCTAAACCATTTCCAATTACCCGTGAGATACGATGTTGACACTGAATTGCTAGCCAACTTTGAGCAGACTAAGGCCAATCATATCTCTGACCACATTCGAGAATGGCGACGTTGGAAGAGCTTGATTAAGGTAGAGGTCCCATCATCTTTCTTGTTGGAGTGGTTCCTGAAGTATTTGGTGCCTTGTGTCTCCAAAGATGTAGAAAATTATGGAGTGTTTTGAAAGGAGGAGGAAATAATGAGAGCGCAAAATCTTGAATTGATTTACTCTCAATCTGACATGCTCTATGAGATATTGCCAGATGCGCCACGGTCCATCCTTGACAAGGCCAAGCAAAATTCTAGACCCCATGCCGACATTATTGTGGGCTCAACACAAGGAAAGTCTATTGATCTGTTGTCAAATCAATAGCAAAAATTTTCGATACAACAAACTATGGCCACCCAGACCTCTAGTTTGGTTGTTCCCCCTACCCAAATGTCAGACTACACAGTGTGCATTCGATGAACCCAAAGGCCAACCAACAGCCTGAAGGAAAGAAGAAACAACAGAACAAGAAGGGTAAAGGGGACAAAAAGGCTAATAACAATGCTGGCGGGGGAAAAACAGAGAAGAGAAAGTCAAAGTATCTGTGTAAACTTTGCACGGATGACCACCCGACTCACCTGTGCCCTCAAATTGTAGAAGCTCATAAGTTATTGGCGCAAACACAACCTGTTGTTCTGGCGAACCCATTTCACATGGGAAAAACATGGCTCAAGCTTCAACATCCTCGAGTGCGAAAGGGGGTAGTCAGGGACCCCCCGCGTCTACTGGTAATAACTTGGCCACGAATGTTTACATGTTGAAAGGCGACGCTCATATAGTGACCAAGGCTCGAGATTACAAAATGTCGAAATTTGCCGAAAAGGGTAAAGAAGCCACAAACCCATCGGTTACTCTCCAGATTGAGAAGATGATGGGCGAAATAATGGCACGCATCCCCAAAGGTGCGTTCAAGAAAGATTCTCATAATCCGAACATGAAGGTTTCCAAGAACTACTTCGTTGTGGAATATTTGGCACAAACACCTTACACGATGTCTTCTTTGGAAATCCTCCAAATCTGCCCTTCGCAGAGAAAATCTTTGTTATCCGCCTTGGAATCTGAAGAGACTTGTAACCCGAGAGCGATTGTTCTCAATCCAACCGACTTGAAACCTCGTCTTCCTTACCATGTTGCATTTCAAATATTAATGGCTTACACCATGAAATGTTTTACTTGAAATATCTTTTGTACGGTGGTTGACGAGGGTGCCTCGACTTGTGTGATGTCGTTGGCGTGTTGGAAGGCCATTGGTCAGCCTAGTTTTTCTATGTCGCCTACGTTGCTTACGATGTTTGACGGTCGTTCATTCAGACCACATGTAATCATTCCTTATTTACCCATGCAGTTAGGAGGAAAGACTGTGTGTGTCGAAGTTGAAGTGGTCGATGTGCCTCTCGACTACAACCTTTTATTAGGAAGGAGTTGGACCTATGCAATGCATAAAGTGGTTGCAACAATTTTTTGACTCTTGTTGTTTCCACATGAGGGTCAGATTGTGACCATTAACCAATTTTCTTTCTCCCATCCTGACCCTTCATTGGGGGAATCCACAATCTCGATGATTGATAATCCTCATCTCGGCCCTGCCAACTTAGGGGTTGGTTTGTGTTCATTGTTTATGGGTACTTTCGATTACCCGCCACCTTCTAGCAATGTCAAGCTTATATCAGCTTCCCCCGACCAACCTAGGGCTGAAATTTTTCAAATGTCATCATTTCAAACAAATTACTTTCATGATTCATGGAATATTCCTTCCCCATCATCTTCGATGGAAGGGATAGGGCATTTTGGCATGGCCATGCCCTTGTCCGCAGCTGAATTTGCATACAACATTGTCCAGCAAGCTTCGGTCGACCCCGATCCAACTCCCGCACAAGAGTTAGATCCAGTTCTCGAGCCTATTTGGGCTCAAGGTTCTCTTGCCACTACAGATTCTTTAAACGTAGTATTGCCCTCAGATGAGGCGATTCTTAATGCATTGACTGGTCCATACAGGCCCTGGGATGATCTCCACCATAGATATTATTTCCTCCCGGAGTTAGGAAGAATAGAGGTAGGTGAATTTGTTTTGACTGTGAATGGAGATAGGTCTTATCCTATTAATCCTCTGGCTACGCACGTATTTTACGTCAAGGGTAATATGGAGAGTATCTCTGAAATGATTCCCATAGATATCTCCAGAACCCCTAGCATTGTGGAGAATGTTTTCGTCGGAGAGGACTGCTCCCCCGAAGAGATTCAAATTTATACGGAGTTATTTAAGGAATTATGCGATGTCTTTTCCTAGTCTTACGAGGAAATGCCAGGCATAGACCCAAGAATCATTGAACATGAAATAAAGACTTATCCTGACAACAAGCTAGTCCGACAGAAGCTTCATCTGGTAAATCCTTGGAAAGCGACAACAATTAAGGCTGAAGTAGAGAAACTTCTTAAAGGTGTTTTTATCTACCCCGTGAAGTTGACGAAATAGGTGTCAAACCCCATTCCGGTTAACAAGAAACAAGGTATGATTCGTGTGGGCATGGACTTCTGTGACTTGAACAAGGCCTGTCCGAAAGATAATTTTCCCACTACATTCATTGATCATATTGTCGATGAATGCACAGGCTGCGAGGTCTTTTCATTCATGGATGGTTTTTCTAGATATAACCAGATTCAGATCAAACCCGAGGACCAGCATAAAACAAATTTTATTTGTCCTTGGAGCACGTTCACATATTATAAGATGCCTTTTGGCCTAAAGAATGCTAGAGCCACTTTTTAGTGGGCCATGTCATTTTATTTCCATGATCTTAGACATATAGTCAAGGCATATCTTGATGATATAGCATCACGCTCTTGCAAGAGATCTAATCATCCCACACCTCCGACTAATCATCGAACGATATCACTACTATCGGATTCGTTTGAATCCTAACAAGTGAAGTTTTTGTGTGACGTCAGGTCATCTCTTAGGTTTCATTTTTTTAACAATAGGGATCATGGTCGATCCTCTCAAGGTTGACGCAATAGTCTAATTGCGTCCCTCGTGCAAAATACCCCAGCTTTAGAGCTTACACAGGAAAGTGAAATTTCTTCGGTGTTTTGTTGTGAATTACGCCGAGATCACTAAATGTTTTATGATTCTATTGAAAAAGGGAGTCCCATTCTATTGGGATGAAGCCACTCAATGCTCTTTTGAAGCGTTGAAACACACCCTTACATCTTCCCCTCTGCTCCAGCCTCCTGATTATAACAAATATTTCTTGATGTACTTAACTGCTGTAGAGTCAACCATCGACGTGGTCTTGGTTAAAGAGGATAATCTGCTCAAGGAACATGTAATTTATTACCTGAACCGAGGCCTGGTTGGGTCACAAATCAACTATTCCCATGTTCAGAAGTTTTATTTGGAAGCAGTGCATGTTGTCCAGTGATTCTGTCATTACAGTATGCTTCGTAAGACCACTGTCATTGCCATTGTGAACCCTTTTCAATATGTGTTGACATGACATGTCATTGGAAGAAAGATCAGTAGATGGATTGTTATCCTCGAGGAATTTGACTTGGATTTTGTTTCCGTGAAATCCAAAATGTCGTTGGTCTTTGCCGAACTTATTTCGGAACTTCCGGTCGAGTCTAGTGATGTCACGCCCGAAGATACGCCTATCAAAGGAGATATTTTTCTAATCGCATCTTTGGACCCTGTTATCCTCGATATCAAGGGATAACTAGGAGATCATGTCTCGAGGCCCACATGATCCCAGACATGGAGTACGAGAGTGGATTGACTTGAGCATGGCCCTTGAGGGCCCACCTTTTCTTCTTCTTAGCCAGACTTATCCTGTCAGCAGTACCAGCCTCCATCACTACCGACCTGAGCTTGCATCAGAAAGGGCTCTTGCTCCATGAGGTAATTGGTCTGAGGTATCATGGTATGTGTCATATTTGATCATTATAACTTTCTTATGTATGCATTAGATCTCTTTCATTTCAGATAACTCCTTGGATCTTACACTAATCTACTTGACTTGGGGTAATTGATGGGGTAGCTTAGCAAGTTGGT
>JASDQU010680663.1:32226-50745 GCA_032191745.1 Picea mariana
TGGATATTATTTATTATTTCTAGTGCAATTTTTAGAATAATATATCAGATATTTTGCACTTGGCACGCTTTACAAGTACGCTCTCCTAGAAATGCCAAATATCAACAAATTGTGAGGAAGCTACCATAACTTCCACTTGGCACATCCAATTTTGATCAGACCTAAGGTATTGCAGAGAGGAAATATTAGAGAACTACAGAACAAAATTTAAGACCCAAAAGGGTCAGAATTTTAAATGTACAATAGAATAAAGGTTGGCTATAAGAACAACCTCCAAATCAAGGTTTAAAAGGTGCGTTATTTTTTTTGGGAAATTTGCATATATTTTGACTAGAATATCCAATTGGGGTGATTAAAAAAGTAGAATAAAGTGGGATAAAATGAGCATCACATAAATTTGAGAGAAACTTAGGGCTCTTTTTAGGTGAAAACATGTTTTGGAGTCTCTAAATGTAGGATATGTTGTTACCGGTCAATGCTACAACCTGGGGACAATGTGGTTCTTCCATGTACCTAGAGTATATCAAAAGGCCCCTTTCGAACAATTTCACATTAGAAAAAAATACTAGATATTTGAGCTCCCATGTAAGTGGCATATATTAGGCGACCCCCTAGAATCCTGAGACTTACCGAGTAAAACTTTTAGTCATCTTGTTGCTATAGTACATCGAGAACAACACTCGGGCAGATTACTCTCTAGTACCTGGGTAGTCGGATAGTACGAATAAGGGAATTTTCAAGCCTCTTTAGTTAGTTCCATGAGATATTGGGCTGAGTACTATTATTGAACCCTCCATGTATATTAAAGAGCTATAGCACTTGACAATCCCTTGTATGTGAGGAACTCTACCTAAGACAATTAGGAATTCCTACCTTGTAGTGATACTTGGACAACATGCCACCAAAAAAGGGAACTTCTACAGTAAATAAGCCTTTAGAAATTCCTACTTGGACTCTTGATGAAGGTGAAGAAATGTGGAGGGACATAAATGATTTACAAAAGAAGGTAGTGACCAAATATGAACTACAAGGGATGATGGATTCAATTGAAGCTAAGCTGGAAGCGATAATGGATACTAAGATGCATGGTTTAAAAGGGGATATCATGGAAGGATTGAAAAAGTTTCTAATAGAGAGGCCACCTAAAAGTGACAATGTATCCCATGAAATTCATGATGAGGACACAAGGAAGATGAATCAATAATGGAGAAACTCCAACTTTGGGTTGAATACCAACCACTTTCCAAAGATCGATATGAGGAAGTTTGATGGCAAGGATCCAATCACATGGATACTCCAGATGGAGTAGTTCTTTGATATACATGATGTGCCACACACACAAAAGGTACAATCTGCTTTGTATTTAGAACCCAATCAGTTTGTGTGGTATTGATGGATTTGTTCTCGCAAATCACTTGTCACTTGGAAAATTTTCATAGAATAAATGATAGAACACTACGAGGATACAGGGAGAAATATCTTCTTCACCCAATTGATAAATCGCAAGCAAAAGGGTTCAGTTGCAGAGCACATTGAGAACTTCTAAAGATTGAATATAAAGGTAATGAATATTCCAGATGAGCACCTGATTGATGCATTCATAAGAAATTTAAAGGATAACATTCAACATGAGGTTTGCCTTTGTGAACCCAAATCATTGGAGAATGTGTTCAAGGTGGTGAGAAATGTTGAAAGTAAAAATCTTGATATGGCTACTAGAAGGACCACTCCTAACATCTATTGAGAGAATAATGTTCCTTCTTCTAAACCACCTCAACCTACAAGGTTTACAAGCAAACAATTGGAGGAAAGAAAAGAAAAATGTTTATGCTTGAATTGTGAAAACAAGTATAGTAAGGGGCATAAGTGTGGTGAGAAGAAATTATTCTACATATATTGTGAAGAGGAATAAGAACAAGAAAAGGAACAAGAACCATCTCAATATGAAAACGTATAAGAGACTTATTCTGAAGAGTTCAATCCCACCATATCTTGTAATGCATTGGATGGAATTAGCACTCCTCAAACCCTCAATATAGAAGGATATATCAAAAAGAAAAAGGTAATATGTAATGAATAGTTCAATGATTTCTATACCCATGGGTGGTGTTGATTTTGTACTAGGATTCCAATGGTTAAAATCATTGGGAACAATGGCTTGTAATTTTCAAGAAATTTTCATGAAATTTTCATTGTAAGGAAAGGAAATTGAGTTAAGGGGTATCACAGGGAAACCTAGTAAGGTGATAAGCTCTAATGGCATGACAAAATTATTTAAAAAGGGGCATCAGGGTGTAGTTGAACAACTATGATCACTAGATGTTCAAAAACCTAAGCCATCTATTCCTCTAGATATCCAAGGGATTATTGATAAGAATTCTAAAGTATTTAAAGATATTCACAGAGTTCTTCCACCCACTCGCAATCATGATCATGATATTCACCTAATCGTTCCTCCTAACATCGAGCCTTACAGATACCCTTATGCCTAGAAGAGTAAAATTGAGTGTATGGTTGAATAAAGTTAGAGGTTGGCCTTATTATACCTAGCCAAAGTTGTTACTCTGCATCGGTGGTAATGGTGTTGAAGAAAGAGGGCTCATGGTGTATGTTTCCATCTTATAGAGAGATAAAAAAGAACACCATTAAATATAAATTTCCCATTCTTCTCATTGATGAATTATTAGATGAAATACATGGAGCAATATACTTCAAAAAGTTGGATCTTGATTTAGGGTATAATCAAATTAGAATGAAGGAAGAAGATATCCCAAAAAAAACATTCATAACTGATCCTGAATTGGATCCAGGAGCCAGATAGGGCTCAAAAAGGCCTAAAAATCAAAGTACTCAAAATCTATTCAAAGCAGACGTGTGTGTAGGCCTCGACGTTACGAACCCAAAGCAACTTGAACAGGCTCAAACAGTCGTCGTATGACCAAGGTATCACAATCTATTCAATTTTCCAAACATGCAAAAAAGAAATGATGACTATATAGTTCGTATAGTGCCATGTGGAAACTGACTGTACATACCGTACAAATGTACAATTGATGTGGAAGGAATAGTTGGAACTGATGTGGCATCATTTAGACGTGACACATGGTAGTTGACCGTACAGGTGATGTGAGCAGGTTGTTGACATGGCAGGTATACGTGGACCAATCAGGGAGTGGCATGTGTCACCACATTGAAAGGGTGACACATGGAAAATCCGTATGACAGACATGGAAGGTATAGTGGAAGGTGAAGGGGTAGACAGTTAGACCAATAGGATATTGACATGTGGCATTGGTTTTGATGAATGGTGAGGTTCCACATGGCACATACATGGGCTGCCATGTGGCACCCATTGATTGGTAAAATGGTTATTACAAAATTGTTTGGGGTTCATCAAGTTCGAACTCATGACCTCTTTGGGCGCTAAGATTTCATGTAGGCTTGGCTAATAGCCCTCCTACTCGATGTTTCTTAACCTTTATGGGTGGCATATGTATTTAATTTTTTTGTTATGTTAATTCAACGAAGAAAAGGGGTTGGGCCTAGCCCCAACCCCCGATAAAAACACTACCATAAGGCTAATAATCCAGACCAGAACCTTATTCCTTTGGCGTGGGGCTTGTTGCAGTTTGGATTAGCTGAGGGCTATAACATGTGACTACAACATATGCCCATCGGATTAGTGTATAGTGTGGGTTGTTAAGAGGTTATCCCTTACACCCGTCTACTCAACATGCGATGTGATATTCAACGGTTTGCGCTTGGAGGGAGGGTTAAGCCTCGGTCAGTTAGGCTAGCCCACCAACCAAGGGCTTAACCATCGACTTATTTTCAGGGGCTTAACAAATTTATTTTTGCATGGAGGCTGGAACCTGAGGCCACATGGTCACACACAGGATCGAGAGCCAGGAGTCCAGGGGCTAAACCACCAGTTAGAGCAGGTGGGCTAAGGACCATGGCCATATGGCCATTTATGCGACCAGTGGCCGAGAAGTTAGGGGCTAGTGCATGGCACAAGGCCACATGGAGGCTCCCAGGTGACCAATATCCATAATAAAGGGGGTTTCACTCATTATATTTTCCCAAGTGGGTTTTTAAATTTATAATAGTGATTTATTATTGATTTTCTCAACAAATTTGTGGGATTTTGTCCATTTTTGGGAGATCTTGGGCCATTTTTGAGGCCAGATCTTGTGGTTAAGTTGGGAGATGGTTACCAACTTCATGCCTATATAAACCAGAGCTTCTTGAATCCATAAAAAAGGTTCATATTAGGTTTATGCTGCAAAAATCGTGAGCCAAAGCCATTGTCATGTAGGGAAGCTATTGAGGAGCACACCTTTGCGGGCCATTTATTGGACCTTCGATCATTCAATTTGGGTGTTTTCCATTTTGATGGGTTCTTGAGATCTGGTAGAACATGAAAAGATCATTTTTGTAATCCATTAACACTTTCATGATTTACTTGAAAATATTTGAAGATAAATAAGAAATCCCATTGAGACATAGGCCCGGAGACGTAGGTGAGATTGTCGAATTCTGTTATCACTGGTGTTCTATGGTTTGTTGTTCTTCATGGTTATGCTCAGATATGTATATGTTCAAATGGATACTATGTTTATTCTTTAAATATTCCTTCTTTCATTCAGTTCCTAAATGGTAAATTAACTTCATGCTTAGTAACTCAACCATTTCCATTTAAAAGATCTTTACAGAACAAGTGATATCAGCGCTAGTTGATGGTTGGAATTTGAGTTTGCATGTTTACCAGGGAAGAGCTCATCTCAGTTGAGGAAATGGCATATAAAGAGGGATTTTATCAAGATGAGAAGGATATGCGAGCTACTCTTTTTTCCATGCCCGAGATGGTGAAAGTGTTGTATGAAGACTACTTGGAATGAAAGAGATCGGTTCAAGAGAAATTTAATGGAACAACAAATGCAAAGAAGGATTGAAGGAGGTGCCTTCTACATATGTTTCAGAAAACATCTCTGAGGTATGCAATGAAGGTCATTCGTCAAATTCTCCTTGTTCCCATCAAGATGGTTTTGGTGCATTTGAAAAACATACAAGAGGTATAGGTTTGAAATTTCTAACCAAGATGGGTTATGAAGGAAAGGACCTTGGAATTGAGGGCCAAGGTATACTTAATCCCATTGAGTTTGTCGAAAGACCTTGTGATGAAGAAAGGTCCACATGCACCCCGCAGGGTCTCTCCACCTGACCTCCTTCTCACAGGATTGTTCAATTCCCTTCTTCTGAGCCGAAGTGGCTCTTTAGATTCCGGAGTGGAATTCCTGTCAAATGCCCGATCCACATGTCCTTTCAAATCCCACACGGCCTCCGCATTTTACCGTGGTAATCCCCGACTCTCTATCGGGGTTCGGGGTTTTGGACTTTTCGTTGTCGAGAATCACAACACTCTCCAACTCCCGAGCTTCGATTCTCCGATGCACCTTAGGCGCTAGCCCTGCTGGCAGTGTTCCCGGTCCATATGACTGGAAGTCATAAGACCACAACCTTATACTTCTATCGGGGTTTCACGCTCCTAAAACCCAATGCTCCCTGTCGTGCGCTAGCCCTCCTGGCTATAACTGTCAGTCAATGTGACCATCACTCCATGTGACCACGGTCAAACTCCCCATCAGAGTTTCAGGGTTCGCGGTTTCAAAATGCACGAACTCCTTGTGCCCGGGATCTCCGATTTGCCAATCCTTGATGTACCGAGTCTCCACACGCTAGCCCTCCTGGCTTAGCTCCAGGTCCACATGACCATTGCCCCACAACTGTGGCCTTACCTCTTGTCGCGGCTCCTCCTATCGGAATTTCGGCACTTGCGATGTCAAAATTCACAAGTCCTCCGGACTCGCGATTCTCCGATTTGTGATGCACTCCTCCACGCGCTAGCCCTTCTATCTCAGCTCTTGGCTCATGTGACCGACCTCCATGACCGCTACTTTATCCTGTCAAGGCTACAGGGTTTGCGATGTCATGATGAAAATGCCTACGGGATTCCTGATCGTCCAAATCCCGATTCTCCGTTTAGTTGACAACCGTCCTCCACCTCGGTGTTGTCCTCCTCCTCTGCTGTTCTGACAGCTGGCTCCCACTACAACTCTACCTTCCAATAGGCTCTGCCTTCACTGAGCACCTAGGTGGCCCCACACGCTCCTCCGTCAGGATATCACGAATCATGATTTCGAGATGCAAGAGTTTCTTGCCTTCGAAAACTCCGATATGTCGAACCCCGACTCCTCAGGATCCTCTGACATGCATCCTCCAAGCGAACGGTTCAGATCTTATCGATAAATCGTGGATCGCGATTCCCTAATGCATGAATTCTTTGCTCCTAGGATCTCTGATATCCCGATTCTTGATTTACCGATGAAGCTTCCTGTCGAGCTTTCCCCGGTAGCTCTCGATCGTTGCCACGCATCCTCTCCAAATGGGCGGTCCCAATATCATCGGGATTTTGGGAATTCTGATGTCCTATTTCTCTCGACCTCAAGAACTCCGATTCTCCAAATGCTGATATCCCTATCCTTCACTGGATTCCTGCCACCTGTCCACCGAACGGATGGTCGAGATTATGTCGGGGGTTCCGACCTGGATTTTCCCCAATCTCTTGTCAATGGGAATGATGATTTCCCGATGCGCCTAAACGTCAATGGCGCTGGATCTCCACCACGTGTCCCTCTGCCAACGGATGGTCCAGATCCCGTCGGGATTTCGCGACTTGTGCTGCCCCAACTCACACGACCTCGAGAACTCCGATTTCCCGATGGCCGATATCCCGATGCCCTGTCAGGACTTCTCTCCTCCTGCTACTCATGAAGGCTTAACCTCCGTGTGGCTTCCCGTAGGTCCGATGACTGTCGGGGTTTCTTCCCAGATCCAATGGCTCAGATCTGTTCTCCCTCTCTGCTCTCCTCTTGAGGCTTAACCTCCGTGCAATTCCTCCCGATCTGACGGCCTACAGGATTCCTTCATGAGATCTTATGGTTTTTTGTCCTCCTCTCCTATACGCTTCTTCTGGCGCCCCTCCTAGACGTGAACTACTTGACGGTCCAGATTTGTCAGTCTATCCGACGAATGTTGTTGCTCCTCTCTGAGCTCCTTTGCGCCTTCTTCCTAGACTTGGAAGAAATTCGAATTTCCAAAGGCCTCAACCTTTGCCTGTTCCCTCTGCGAGCTCATCGAACTTGAGTCTCACTGCACGTATACAACGCTGCCCTTCCTGAGCTTTCTCCTTCTTCCAAACCCTCTGAGGATTCTTTGACTCCTGTGTCTCTGCAGAGTCTTTGCGCACCTACAGTGTTGTTTCTCCTGAGCTTCCCACGAATGCTCAGACCCCTTGAGGGATTTTCTCTTCCTTCTTCCCCCTCAGATGGAGAATGAAATGGATGCCCTCCTGGCTATCCTTTGGCTCAAGCCTCTTCTTGAGTACTCCTGGGTATTCAGCAACCTAGTGGAGGCCCTTCAGTGGACTCTCCCTTCACAACATAGAACTCAAAGAGTTCTCTCCTCTTCTATGTCGTCTGCACAATATCTCAACGCCCTCCTGGTGGAGTCTCTTCTCCACATAATGTTCAATAGTTCTGTATTCTTATGCACCCTTTGCACCTGCTCACTGCCCTCCTAGTAGAGCTATCAGAATCCTTAGTGATTCTGTCTTCTAAACTCACAGCAGAGTTCTTCTTCTGTGCACCTATGCACTTGCTCAATGCCCACTTGGCAGAGCTTCCCAGAATCCTCTATGATTTTGCTTCCTTTGAACTCTCAATAGAGTTCCTTCCTCTATGCACCTCTGTACACACGCTCAATACCCACTTGGCAGAGCTCTCACATAATCCTCAGCGATTCTGTCTTCAACTGTGTTCTCACCCACACAGCCTCACCTCCTGAGGTATTCAGTAACCTCCAAGGTCTTCTTCCTCTTCCTGAGTTGTTGATCTTAGTACTGTGCCTCAGCATGTCTTCGTCTGACTCCTCAGAGTTCAGAAGTGCAACCTCTATGAACTGGTGTTTAGAGACCACAACACTCTGTCATGCCCTCCTGACATGAAACCTCAAAGACATCTCAAGCCTGAAATCACACAAACTCCCTGCAAATGCTTCACAAACATACATTCACAACATATATGTGGAACACCTACATACATCCATCCAATCACATAGAAAATGCAGGAAAAACTGCTCTGTTTATATTAATGGCAATTGCCTGTAATTACAAGGTGTTTCTCGAGCTCCCTCTGGCTCTTCTCCTACAACCTCATATTAATCTAAATGAGATCTCAAGTCTCTTTTACCTGAGGGGCTCTTAGCGCTTCACTCCAGGTTCACCTACCCTATTCAATTACAATCAATGGCTGTCTAGTCCAGTGCCTGGATCTAGATCTCAGCCGATCTACAATAAAGGCCGATCTACCTAATGCCTGCTCAAAGGCACGGCTTCCATGGCTCACTAGCCTAAGACATTTAATTACATTCATTACAAATTCAGATGAGGCTATGCCTCCCTTTTAGCATTTGAATGCGTGCGCACTGACGTGGCTAGCTGGCTGGCTACGTGGAGAGATGCTCCTACATCACCTTGTTATTTAGGATTAGGATATGGCGAAGAGGAGATTGGAACATCCTCCAAGATGAGTTCCAAAACATGGGAAGAAAGTGATGCTTCATATGGTTAGCCTAAGTAATTGCAGGATTGATTCACGAAAGGTGATGATGTATCACTCCTTGATTGTGATAGTGAATTAAATTCATCTCCAAAGAAAATTGAAGATCAACAAGAGAGGTATAATGGTCATGATTTTTCCACATATATTTTTTATTATAAAAAACATAATCATGTAATTTGAAACTTGTGGAATATGTATCCAAGTGCATTTTGTCATTCAAGTAAGAATTGTGTTGCCAAATGTTGGAAGAGAAAACATTTGAAGGAGACATGACATAAAGACTCAACTCCCCAATGAAATAAAAATAAAGGTAAACAAGTATGGATGCCAAAAACTTAGTGCACTTATTGCAACACGGTGGACATCTAAAGGTTAATTGTTGGAAGCTTAATATAGAGCTTCGTCCAAAGAAGGACAAAAGGATTGCCCATGTACTCATGAAGGAAAAAATATTACCAATGAATCAAGAAGAACACCATGAAGGAAAGAAACCAACTACTTGGTTTTGCTAGAAGTGGATGCAACACTTCATTGTATTTTTCTTCCATGAATGTAATCACACATGTTGAAATGATGACCTGTTATAACATCATTTGAACAACACAATTTTTTTGTTTTTGTCCTTATGAGTATCTAATCAATAAGTTTAATTTTGTAACCTTTTGGAGGACCAAAATTTCTTTAGTGGGGAGGTGTGATCCAAAATTGGATCCAGAAGCTAGATAGGGCTCAGAAAGGCCTAAAAATCAAAGTCCTCAGAATCTATTCAAAACGGACATGTGCATATATTTCGACATTACGAACACAAAGAAACTTGAACAGGATCCAATGGACATCGTATGACCAAGATATTGTGATCTGTTCATTTTTCCAAACAGGCAAAAAACAAAATGATGATTGTACAATTCGTACAATGCCATGTGGCAGATGACTCTATAGACCGTATGGCCGTAAAATTGACGTGGTAGGTGTTGAGATTTGTACCTTGGAGAGATGTTCCCCATGTGCTTTTTTCCTCCTTATCACATGTGGGAAGGATTAGACACTTTGTACCTAGTACTTTTGGCTATTTTCACTTTGACTTTGGTTAAAGTGAATTTTGGTCACTTTTGGCAAAAGTGAGTATTAAATCACTTTGTGGTGATTTTGGAGACATAAGTAGACTTAGGAAACTTAACCCAAAAGTGGGTTATGAGTTAGAATTATTTTTTGAGATCTCATCCATTGATTTGGATTGATCTCAACCATTAATTTTTAGGTTTCCTATTATTGCCTAAAGAGGGGCAAAGGAGTCTAAGGAGGGCGCATTGTTCATAGAGGGTTTTGCTTGTTGGAGGAGGAGGACNAGAGATATTCTACATTTGAGGAGGGCGCATGGTCTTGGCAGGCTATTTCCTTCCTGGTAGCATATCTAGCCATCAGATTTCAGTGAGGTCAGCTGCAGAGTGAGGAAATCAGCAGGAGCTTCATTCCTATGGAGGGGTTTTCCATTCTGGCATCACAGTTGATTTCAGGAGCATTTACAGTGGTTCTGGCAGTTTTCATGAGGGGCGCACCATCCAGGGGCGCATCTGACAGATAGAGCTTGTGTATCGACTCAGTTGGATTTTCTATTGTATCAAGTTCCATCATTTATTGTGTTTACTGTAACCCTTATTTGATTTTCCTCATATATACATCTAGATCTCAAACTGGTTTTCCCCAGGGGGGTTTTGTCTAGGGTCATGTTGACCAAAAATAATGTGTCTACAAATGCATGATATTAGTTCTTAGATCTGTCCATTATTCAGCAGAAAAGATGTATTAGGTGTGTTGTATTTATTTGAGATGCATGTACTAATTTCCTATGACTGAAACGACATGCTAGAGCACCCAAATTGAGAATACAACCATAACAATCAGCTTAAAACTAAACATGATTGTTGGCTATTATAAAACAACAGAAAACTAAAAGAAGACAGTAGAAAACTTAGAGCCTTTGCTTGGTCAAAGACAGACCAAGAAGGCAAGCTGATAAGACCTAGATTTTTCACAGTAGGCACATTTGGCACTGACGTTGCATCATTTGGAGGTGACACGTAGAAGTTGACCATACAGGTGACGTGGATAGGTCGCTGACATGGCACGTATACATGGACCAATAAGGGAGAGACACATGTCACAACTGAAAGGGTGACATGTGGCATGCCCATATGGTGGACGTGGCAGGTACAATGGTAGGTAACTAGGTAGACAACTAGACCAATAGGTGATTGACACATGGCATTGTTTTCAATGAATGGTGAGGTGCCACGTGGCCCGTACATGGGCTACCACATGGCACCCATTGATTGGTTAAATAGTTATTGCAAAATTGTTTGGGGTTCACAGGGTTTGAACCCATGACCTCTTTGGGCACCAAGATTTCGCGTAGGCTGGGATACCAACCCCCCTACAAGATGTTTCTTAACCTTTATAGCCAGCGTATGTATTTAAGTTGTGTGTTATGTTAATTCAAAGGAGAAAAGGGGATGGGACTAGCCCTAGCCCCTGGGGCTATAACATGTGACTGCAACATATGCCCACTGGATTAGTGTATGATGTGGATTGTTAAGTGGTTATCCCTTGGACTTGTCTACACAGCATATGACCTAGTATTCAATGGTTTGCGCGTGGAGGTAGGGTTAAGCCCTGGTCGGTCGGGCTAGCCCGTCAACCAGGGGCTTAACCATCGGCTTATTCCTGGGGGATTAAATAGTTTATTTTCATGTGAAGGATAGAACTTGAGGCCACATGGCCATACACGGGACCGATATCCAGGAATCCCGGGGCTAAACCACCAGCTATAGCACATGGGCTAAGGACCAGGGCCATATGGCCATTTATGCGACCACGTGCCGAGAAGCTAGGGGCCAATGCATGGCACAGGGCCACATGGAGGCACCTAGTTGACCAAGAGCCCTAAGAAATGGGGTTGTGCCTAATATATTTTTCCAAGTGGGTTTTGAACTTTATAATAGTGATTTATTATTGATTTTCTCAATAGATTTGTTGGATTTTGTCCATTTTTGGTAGATCTTGGGCCCTTTTAAAGGCCAGATATTGGGGGGAAGTTGGGAGATGGTTACCAACTTCAGGCCTATATAAACCAGGGATTCTTGAAGCCATAAAAAATATTTAGGTTAGGTTTATGGTGCAAAAATCTTTAGCCAAAGTCATTTTCATGCAGGGAAGCTATTGAGGAGCGTACCTTTGCGAGCCAATTCTGGGAGCTCTTGCCATCCGATTTGGGTGCCATCAATTTTAATGGGTTCTTGAGATCTGGTAGAACATGACCAACTCATTTGTGTAATCCATTTTCACTTTCATGATGTAATTGAAAATATTTTAAGAGAAATAATAAATCCCACTAAGACATATGCCCAAAGATGTAGGCAAGATTGCCGAACTTCGTTATCACTTTGGTGTTATATGGTTTGTTGTTATTCATTCTTATGTTCAGATATGTAGATGTTAGTATCGATGATATGTTTATTCCTTAAATATTCCTTCTTTCATTCATTTCCTAAATGGTTAATTAACTTCATGCTTAATAACTCAACCATTGTCATTTAACATATTTTTTCTGATCAAGAACTCATGAAGGCCATTATGAATTTGTGGTCATGCTTTTTGGCCTTATGAATGCACCTTTCACATTACAAGGGTTGATGAATCCCATTTTCAAGACCTTCCTTCGAAAATTTTTGTTAGTATTTTTTGATGATATACTAATCTATAACAAGTTTTGGGAGGATCATCTTCGACATGTTGACAGGGTGCTACAACTACTAAAAGAGAAACAAATATATGAAAAACCATCCAAATGTTTCTTTGGGGTGAAGGGGTAGAGTATTTGGGTCATATTGTTTCTTATGGACGTGTCAAAGTAGACCCTAACAAGATTAAGGCCATGATGGGCTGGCCAATTCCCAAAACATTGAAGAAGCTTAGAGGATTGTTGGGTTTGACAGGTTATTACTGCAAATTTGTTTAGAACTATGGAAAAATAGCAGCACCTTTAACAACAATAAATAAGAAGGATGCATTTTCATGGCATCTAGAGGCAACTCAAGCTTTTGAGCAACTTAGAGAGGTGATGTGTAAAGCTCCTATCTTGACCACACCAGACTTCATGAAAACCTTTATTGTGGAGTGTGATGCCTCAGGAAATGGCATTGGTGTTGTTCTAATGTAGTAAGGAAGGACCCTTTATTTTGAAAGTCAAAAAATCAATGGAAATGACTTACACAAACCCATTTATGAGAAGGAAATGATGGAAATACTACTTGTGAACATCTTGTCTAAGCTTCGGCCAATAAAAATGATTTTGCAGTATTTCCACTATATTTTATACACCAAAATGTCTTGCTTCTCAGATGTAATGAGTTTCCTAGATCATCTTGGAATGCTCACTTGAAGGAACACATATATGGCTCATATGGAATAACAATCCATCCTGAAGATGAAAGTGGGGAACTGTTTTTCCTGCGCTCAATGTTTGTTAGACAGTAGAAAAGTCAGGGTCATTATTGTATAATTGTGACCATCTAGATGTCTCGTGTCCATAGAAGTTAATAATTGTGGTTAGTGTTTCCATTGGGGGACAACTTAGGCAATCTGTGACATGGTTGGTGCTACTCTTCTTGTACTTGATATTCAAGTGGAATTGTTGCAGGCAGATGGAAAACTTCTGGCAACGGTCATTCTGTAACTTTCCTTGTGTCTTCATGAATTGCAGAGGTCTATGATTAGTGTGAATGATCATTTCCTTCCTCAGAATGCAATGCTTCCACTGTCAAAATGCATGCACAATGGAGTACATCTCTTTATCATAGGTGGTGTATCTGTGAACAAAATCATATAGGGTTTCACTGTGATAGGATATCAGATTCCCATGCTAAGTGAGGACTACACCAATAGCATAATTTAATAAATCTGTCTCAATCTCAAATGGTTGTTGAAAGTTTGGTAGAATGAGGACTGGTACTGAGCAGAGGCAGAATTTCAAATCCTTGAATGCTTTATGTTGGGGCATGGAACACACAAAATTGGCCTTTTCACCACCCTTGGTGACCTAGCTTAGGTCCCAAGCAATATGAGACAACCCGGATACAAACCTATGATAGAATTTGGCGAGGCTCAAAAAGATGTGGAGCTCAGTCATTGTCTTCATGGACGACCAATCACAGATAAATTCGATCTTGGTTGGATCCACATGTACACCCTACTCATCCCTAAAGTATCCCAAATATTGGATTCTCTACATGTTGAAGGAACACTTCTCAAAATTTTAATATAACTTGTGTTGTCATAGGGTGCCCAATACCTGTTGAATATGGTCCAAATGTTCCTCCCAAGTTTTTTTGAATATGAGGATTTCATCCAAATATACAACCACAAAGGATTTTGTGAATGGTCGTAATATATAATCTATCATCCACATGAATGTGGCGAGGGTATTAGTCAATCCAAAAGGCATGACCAACCACTCAAAGAGCCCTTATTTAGACTTGAAGGTTGTCTTCCACACATCAGTTTTCTCAATCAAGACTTGGTGGTAGCTTGACTTTAGTCCAATCTTACTGAAAAATTGGCTCCCTTGAGTTGATCGAGAAGATCATCAATCATGGAAATTAGGTACCAGTTCTTGACTGTGATATTGTTCAGGGCTCTATAATCAATACAAAGTTTCCATGTCCCATCCTTCTTTTGTACTATAAGAATTGGGCTCTTGCAAGGTGAGGAGATTGGTCTAATGTGGCCCTTCATAATTATCTCTTAGATCAGGCATTTGATGTCTTCATTCTCAATAACAAAACACCTATATACAAAGTCATTAGAAAGAGTAGTACCAAAATTCAGATCAATGGAGTGCTTTACCTGACAGTGCATAGGTGTTAGAATATGAATGGATGTGCTCATTTTACCATTGAAAATATCACTATTTTCAGCCAGCCATTGGCCGAAGACACCCTCCGAGCACCTTAACCTTGACAGAGAATCATTTTGGAAGCAAACCCTAGGCTAGATAGCCAAACGAAGGGTAGCGAACCTTTCCCCAAGCATATTGCTTCAACATGAGATGATCAGATAGTCCAAACCCTAACCAAGAGATAGTCGAAGCCAAACGTGATTTGCTAGCTGCAGTAGCTGCAATGGCAACTCTCCTCAAACCTACCACAAGACTGGGCACTACAGTGCGCAAAAGTTGTTTCTTTGCAATTCTGAGACTGCCTACCAGAATTAGAACTGGCCTCCTATATTTATACTAATTTTGGCTAACTTCTTGGGCCAACTTCTCATTCTGGGTATTTTTCTATTTAGTATATATTAATTCTTTTGTCCGACTTCTTCTCTTGGAGGCTAATAACCTAATATAAATTATCCTCTTGAGTCGACATGTCTTCTAGGGTTATTAGCCAAATCATTAGGGCTTCTTCTTGCTTTCTGAAGTATTCTATTCTCGTTAGGTTTACACACTGAGATAAATACCTCTCGCAACTACCATAATATCAACACTCCCTCCTAGCTAGGGAGGTATTACAGGTAATGGTCTTGATCACGAACATACCATTCACCTGGTAGCATCAACATAGACTATCTCATGACTAGATCATGAGCACCATCATCACCATTAGTATCATCAACCATATCATTTCTTGAAACCATACTCCATATGAGTAATTAGACATGATGCTAGATAAGTCACTCAGACCACAGAGTGATACAATATCCATTCTTCTAATTTGGAAATATGTCCTAGAAGAGTAAATGTTCTTAACTATTTTCTGTCTAGGAAATTTCTGTTCTTTGATCGTCCATCTAGCTGATAATCATTTCCAATATTATTGATAGTCTTCAAGGAAATCGGAATAAAAATAGAACACAACTATGCCTATCCATAGTAGTACATAACTACAATCCAGTGGTACACTACCACACCAAGTAACACACAAGTACTTGATCAAACAGTGGAACACATCCACCACAGTAGTATATATCTACTGTCATACAATCTTCATAACAATCATCTGATATCAACCTACACAGAATCAATGTTATGATATAAATTGAATCATATGGGCCATTCTTACACTCACATCTATGAGATCTTAGAAGAGCATATTCCCTCAAAAGGTAAGACATCAATGATGAGCTATCTGGACTATTATTCTCAAGCAAGGAAGAATAATTGTCCTGATTCCTAAGCCTGGACCATTCCCCACCCTGGGCCATTCCTCCAACACTAAACAAAGTGTAACCTGGAGAGAATGAATCTAACCTAAGGAATGTCTATCCCTGATTGTTGAGCCTAGACCATTCCCCACCCTGGGCCATTCCTCTAACACTAAACAAAGTGCAACCTGGAGAGAATGAATACACCCTAAGGAATGATTGTTTGAACCATTTCCCCTGTTAACCACAAGAGGAAAAGATTGTCTTGTACCAAACTCCAAAATGGACCATTCCCCATGTTAACTACAATGATAAATTGTTGTCCAACAAGGTGGGTCAGTCTTCTTGAGTAACCCTCAATAAGAGAGACTACCCTAGACCACTTCCCATGTTAACCACAATGAGAAGTTGTTGTCTATGGTACATCAGCAATCTGGACCATTTTCCGAAATGGAAAATGTTTGTCTGTCAAAAATCTCAATCCACTTTCCGAATTGGAAAGGATACTTCTCATCTTGGACCATTTTTCAAACAAAAAAAAAATAATTGTCCATAAATCAATACATATCAGTGCTCCCTCCCAAACTTGGAGTCATCTCTTCCCTTTTCAATAAAGAAGTCGTCCCCACGAGCTCCAACTTGAGTACGAAAACTCTTTCATCTTGGATAGAAGCTTTACCAAAATGTCTGCTTATCTGCTCATCTGTGGAGATATGTATTGGAGAACCACTTTCTCCTTTTTGGACTTCATTACGGATAATGTGATGCTTTATTTCAAATGTACTTTGGTATGGAACACTAGTTTTTCTCTGAAGGCTTCATGTATCTCTGATCAATAAAGTATATCATTGTTTGGAACACTGGAACATATCCATGTGGCACTTCTTCTGTCATCATGAAATTTGATCTACTGAGTAATCATATTGATACAATATCTTTGTTATAGAAAAATCTTCACCACGCTTCTGTTGTGCACTGGAGGTTCTCCACCAAGTTATATTTTTCCATCTTCATACAAGGGTCTCTTTCTGTTATGCCTCAAAGTCTTGAGGTTTCTCTTCATACTCTCTTTGTTAAATTGCTCTGGAGAACAGTCTTTGCATTTATCTGATGTAGAATTGCAACTCATGGATGTTGCAGATGATATAATGACTCATGTAGAGATATGTCTGGTTTACTGGAACAAGTAATAATCATAGTCTTCTCCCTCCATTTGGGATAACCTCTAGTTCTAGATCTTGTAATGATTTCATTCATAAGTCTTCCATACACTGTTCTTCATCACAAATTTCAGTTCCTATGCTTGATTTCTTTTAGTGAGTTCATATCAGGCTGGTAAACTTGTGATTCTTGATACACTGACTGGTTGTTCTGGCTTCTCTTTCTTTCTTGGAATTTTCATGTTCTTCTTCATGTTTTTCTTTAGCTCTTGGGTCCATGGATTTTCTTATAGATTCCATTCCCTAAAGATTCCACTTTTTCCTTTCATCATAAGATCACAGATGTGAATGGACAACCAAGGATAATTTAAGGATTCTCTTCGAAGAAGACTTCTTCTAAGGTCGAACTAAACACATATTGTTTTTCATGTTTGCTACCATGGATATATACTTCATCATCTTCAATGGATCATAGGACTAGCTCCCTCCTAATCCTTGCTTCATGTATGAATACATGCTCTTATTTATGGTGATATATTATCGGCTCCCTCCATCTAGGAGAGTCCATGTTTCCGTCTGCATCCTTATTATCTTCTACAAAGCATCATAAGTCTTTCTCCAATTTTCTCTTGATTGTTGACTTCTTTTGTCTAGGTTTCTTCAAGATTGATTGTGATTTAAGATTATCTTATAATAACTTCCACAAGATTTGTTTGACATATTTCATCCTTTCTTGTATAGTGATAGCAATCCTTATCTTGTTGTTCTTCCATAGATATAGTTCTTATTGGAGGATAATATATTTTAATAGATAGATATACAAGATATGTATAGAGACTTATGAAAACAAGATATGTACAAGAACTAAGAAGAGTATTGTTACCTTCATAAAAAGAAGTCTCTTTCATCCTGCTTAGTCTTCTTTGTGGGTTCCTTTTCTTCGACAAATGATGCTTCGTGTTTCTCCTTCCTTTTCTTTAGCTTGGGACAATGATTCTTGTAGTGACCATACTTTCGTCAGTTGAAGCATTGTACTTATGAAATGTCTTTCTCTTTATTTGGATTCCTCCTTGAACCAAAATTCCTTTTGATCTTGAAATTATTGAATCTTGTCGTGAAGGCTTGATCATCGTGCTTCTTTTGGGGTTTCTCTTTTGCACTGATCTCGGATTATTCTTGAGTACAACAAGTCTAAAGTTATTCAAATGTAGGATACTCCTTCCTTGTGTTCATCCTTGCGGCAAATGCATCCCATGTCTTGGGAATACCATTGAGTACTATGTTTACCAGTTCCTTCTCTGAAATGATCTCTTCAATAGCTTGTAGTTGATCTCTTAAATGAGAGATTCACACAAATTATGATGATATATTATCATCATCATTCATATTCATGTCACGGAGCTCATTCTTCAGACTCATTACTTGTCCAATGTTTCTAACTGAGAAGAGGTTTGTTAGGGAATCATACATCTTCTTCGATG
>JASDQU010680663.1:50845-63800 GCA_032191745.1 Picea mariana
AGTTTCATGATCTTTCCTTTCACGATATCCAACACTTTATTCTTGTCAAGGATGAGATCAATCCTTGTCTTCAACGCTCTGAAGTTAGAAGCTCCATCTAAATTTTTCTCTAACTTCATAGAGTAAGTCATGGTTTCCTTGACTTGGTCAACCTTAGATTTGACCAAAAGCTCAAACTTCACGTCTTGGTTTTCTAAGAGTATCAGGAGATGAGTTAGGCTAGGGCACACTGATCTATCTAGATATTAGGTCAATCCCTTCATTTAAGGTTCTCCAACAAGAGGATTAGGGTTTTTGCAACTACACCTTCTAGTAACCCTAGCAGTAGTGCTATGGCGACTGCTCCTGCTGGAAACCCTAGCAACAGTTCTTCAACAAGCTTAATATCCTTACAGCTATTTTTTCTTCGAGCGGTTAAACTAAATGAAGGAGGTGTGGGCCCATAAACTGTTAGAATATTAATGGATGTGCTTGTTTTACCATTGACAATATCACTATTGTCACCCAACCATAGGCCAAATCCACCCTCCAAGCACCTTAACCTTGACAAAGAATCATTCCGGAAGCAAACCCTAGGCTAGATATCCAAACAAAGGGTAGCGCACCTTTCCACAATGATAGCGCATCAACACGAGCTGATCATATAGTCCAAACCCTAACCAAGAGATAGTCCAAGACAAACATGATTTGCTAGCTACAACAACTGCAATGACAACTCTCCTCAAACCTATGCACAAGTTTGGGCACTGCAGTGCGCACAAGTTGTTTCTCTACAATTCTGAGATTACCTGCCAGAATGAGAACTGGCCTCCTGTATTTATACTAATTGTGGCTAACTTCCTGGGTTGACTTCTCATTCAGGGTATCTGTTTGTTCAATATATATTAATTCTTCTAGCTGACTTCTTCTCTTGGAGGATAATAACCCAATATAAATTATCCTCATGAGCTGACATGTCTTCTAGGGTTATTAGCCAACTCATTAAGGTTTCTTCTTGCTTTCCGGAGTATTCTATTCTTGTCAGGTTTACAATTGGAGGTAAATACCTCCCGCAGATACCATAATATCAACAATAGGCACCCTAGTAGGTGAGGCGAATATGTCTTTGTACTCCTTGACTATTCCATCCATCCACCTGTTGTTGCTTGGAAGAGAGACCCTGTGTAGATGTTTTTGTAGTTGCAGTGACCTTCTGTTCACCTTCTGATCGAACCATATAGAGGAAAAATCTCCTGGTCTAAGAGACCACCTTTCTTCACTTCTTCATGGAGATGAAAGAGACCGTAGTGTTTGGGGCTGCCTCCAGTACCCTGTAGAGTTGATCTCCCAAAGTAATAATGAAAATATGGGGCCTAGATTCAAAAACATCATGATCCTTCCACATATATGATTGTCCTATAAAAACATCACAAAATTCAAGCGGGGCAACATCACAAAAAACCTCATCTTTGAAGGGTTTGATTTTGTAGTGCAGGAAACATTGTTGGCTAACGTGGATGTCCCGTACCTAGCTGAGCCAACCAATGGTGTATGGATGAGGATGTCGTGTGATCATTAGTTTCAACCTAGTGAAAACATATGTTGATATCAAGTTCTCCTGGATACCACTGTCAAAAATGAAATGGAGTGGGGTTCCCTTTCACCCACATATGTGAGTGGAAAAGGCGCTCCCCTTATTTAGGCTCCTCCGGTTTCTTTGGATGGAATTTTTTGGTAGCGATGGTGGCACTAGGTTCTGCATCAATGATTTCTCTTCCCATTTTTTGTCCTGAATCAGAGTCTGAGTCAGCATCTGACCCTGGGAATTTTTCTCATCCAACGAATACTATTTGGAGCCACATTCATCAGTATTGGGCCAAGGTATTTTGTGGAACTCACACCATTTTCCAATGTCCTTCTTCAAATTCCCATTATCGTTCTTTGTTGGTAGCTTGGGTTGGTTATCTTGGGGTTGGCCATCCTTTCTCTATCCTTTGGCTAGGGAGTCAGAGACACTCTTACCATACTTTGGTTGTTGTGTATTTTCATACTCTAACTCCCTCTTGTTCTGTTGCTTGAACTTATGCTTGATTTTGATAGCATATCGGTAAGCGACTCCCAACGACGAGATTTCTAGAAACTCCATTTCGTTTTGGATTTTCCTGTGTAGAGCCCCATGGTATTTTAGGAACAAATTCTTCTTGGAGTCTTTCATGCCCATATTTGTGTGCAAGGTATGGAAAGTATTGATGAACTCCGACACTATTTTTCCCCTCTCTTGGTGTAGTGTGGTCCATCTCATGTACTGGTCATCATAACTTCGAACATGCTAATATTTTTCCTTGAGGGCATCAACAAAAGCCACAAGTGGGTCTTGGCCAAAAAATTACAGACTCATCATCAAAATGTTTCTCACATTACGTATCCCACTGATATATAACATGGGGAAGGGTCTTAAGGAGCGCAAAGGTGATATTTTCACCGTTGGAAAAATTGTGGATAGAGAAATAACCCTCTAGTAGATTTAACCATTTTTCCAAATCGTCGATGCCTATCTAGCCTTCAAATAAAGGAATATCAAATTTAACTTGTAACTTTAAGGCCATCACACCTATGAAGTTACTGATGGTTGAATGTGCCTCCATTATTTTCGATAGTTGTCGAAGGATCTGGGAAAAATTATCCATCATCTCATTCCTATGTTGTGTGAGGGCTTCCTCGAGCAAACGTTTCAAAGGGTCTCCTATCCCATCATCCCTTTTTTATTCCTTCATGGAAGGTTGATTTTCCATGTGAGAGTGGTTTTCCTCAAGATAAACAATCTTGAGACCCAACTCTTTATATCCTAACCTCGTCGGGGACATGCACTAAGAATGACGAGTAGACCACTCCGATGCCACTAATTCAGATTATTCTAGGGAACAATACGAAGGAATAAATATAACAAATAAATACACATAGATATGGAAATGAACACAATAATACGGTAAATATTAGATTCTATTAATGACTATTTGAAATAAAATAAAAACTGTAAAATGCTAAAACACACAAGCTAACTAGAAGTGTGGTAGCTTATCTCTAAGAAGAGATGTGTAGGCTACACTCATTCACAAGTTGAGTACAATGAGGATCCAAAAGAATTTTTAACTTAAAAAATAAATTATAAAAACCTAAACATCCAAAACCCTAACCTTGAGAGATGAAACACCAAAAGGTTTGTGGGCCCCGATGGGGGTAGTTGATACATCAATTTCCCTAAGGCATAAATTTTGCATATGATCTTTGTTTGGGGTGCTCAATACACTATTGTAAAGGTATAATTGAGGATTACATATTTCGTTCGATTTAGAACTTGGATCTGGCTACATTCTATATGCTTTGATCCAAAAACATCATTTAGGGCCTCAAAACAACCTTGGAAGTTTGGGACCCAAAAAACTGTAAAAAAAATGCCAAAATGGAAACTGGTCTTTGAGCCATTGGAATAGGTGGGTGGCCAGCGATATCCACCTAGATCAATCCCTTTTTTAAATGTACACATTGACAAAACCTTGATCCAAAACACTCTCATAGATTTAAGGGCTTCCATAAATGTTATGAGAAGAGATAACATGTTGAGATTGAATCTTCATGGATTCTTAAGAGACATCCCCACTGTGCTCTAACTTGGAAATAGATTCATAGTCAAGCATGAGGGGATGTTAGAAGACATAATTCTCTCTATTGATTCTTGGAAGTATCCCACTGAAATTTTGGTCCTTCAAACCAATTCTAAACTCAATGGGTATCCTCTTATCCTGAAGAGGCCTTAGATGGCCACAACAAATGAATACATTGGTTGTAGGGTAGGAAACATGCCTATCACTAATGGTCAATCGCAAAAATAGCTTGTCATTTATCCCTATACCCGACCATTAATGAAAAAAAAATTCCAATGTGGGTAGAATACAAAGAAGAAGACTAATTCCAGACCACTGACTCTCCTATATACACAATCAGTACATCCTTGGCTAATAGAGAAATTGATGAAGACACCTTCATTTCAAATTTACTGCAAAACCAATATCTTATTGATGTGAGAATAGAAGGCATGAATGATGTAATTAAATCTTTTTTTTTGTTGATAAGAAAACATAACTATGGGAAAAGCTATTTACAATTGAAACTAAAAATCACAATAGCAATACTATAGAAATCAGCCCTGCAAAAACACTCAAAATCCACACAAAGCGTACTAATCAACAAGAACAAAAATTATTAGATGTGCTGAAAATAAATATTGCAACCTTTGCATGGGACTATAAGGATATGAAAGGCATCCATCCTTCCAATATACTCATCATATTTACATAAAGAAATATTTTTTACCTATTAGGCAACCCCAAACAAGGATGGACACTACATTGAAGGACATAGTTAAAGAAGAATTGAAAATGTTGTTAGATGTCAGATTCATTTATCCAATTTCAAATAGTGAGTGGGTCTCTCCAATGGTTATCTTCCCTAAGAAGAATGGAAATTGGAGGATATGTGTGGATTATTGAGAATCAAACAAAGCTATAAGAAAATATCATTTACCCCTTCCCTTCACTAACCAAGTCTTGGATGTATTAACTGAGAAGGAATATTTTTCATTCCTAGATGGATTTAATGGACATAACAAAATTCAAATCAGTATTGAAGACTAGGACAATAAAAATTTACATGTTCCTAGGGAACATTTGCTTATAAATTCCTTCCATTTGGCCTGTGTAATGCCCCAATCACATTTCAAAGAGAAATACTTAGCATATTTTCATAACTTATCCATGACACAGTAGAGATATATATGGATGAATTCACTCCTTAGGGAAACTCATTAAATTAATCCTTAGACAATTTGGATAAGGTTCTCTAAGTATTTGAATAAATGAACCTCTCCCTTAGCCATGACAAATGCAATATGATGATGAAAAAGGGGATTGTGCTAGGACACCATTTGTCCTCCAGAGGGATTGAAGTAGAAAAGAATAAATTAAAGATCATCACATTACTTCCTATCCCTCTGAAACCAAAAGATATCTAAAAATTTCTTGGACATGCAGGTTACTACATGAGATTTATCAAGGACTTCAGTAATATAGCCTCTCCTTTGTTTTACATGCTATCCAAAGATATAGATTATTGTTGGATCTTAAATTGTCAAAAATCATTTGAAACAATTAAAGAAATACTATCAACAACTCTTATTCTATAGGTTCCTATTTGGAATCTTCCATTTCATATCCATACTGATGAATCAGATAAATGTGTAGGAGCAATCCTAGGAAAAAATGAAGAGAAAAATCCTTATGCAATCTATTTTATAAGAAACAAATTGACTAGTGCATAGCTAAACTACATTGTTACTAAAAAATAATTTCTAGCAGTAATCCATGCTCTCAACAAGTTCATACATTATCTTATAGGGTATAAAGTCATTGTACATGTTATCCCCTAGCCCAGGGATAACTAAGGATATTATGTATTGAGGCCCATAGGTCATATACATGGAGTACCGAGCACCATATTGACTTGAGCCTGGACCTGGAGGGCCCATATTTCATATTCAACACCTCCACCTTGTTAGTAGCAGCAATATCCATCCCATCGACATGGTCCTTCAACAACAGTGGGTCTGTATCCATAAGGTAATGAGTTCGGGTAATATGGTATGTGTCACTTTGATTCTCAAAACATTTGAATATGTACATTTAATTATTTTTTATTCTGATGTGTGATTGGACTTTATTCCTTTCCACTTGTCCACACCTAGGGGGAATGACAGGATTCCCTAGCAATTTGGTTCCCATAGGGTTTGAGTTGACACTGGTTGGGTTCATGAAAGATCATCCTCCATTCCCACCATACTTATCACTTTTCATCTTTTTCCCCCTCATCTATCCCCTACATTGGTTCGGGAATTGGTTTTTCCAAGCTAGCAAAGGGTTGTACCTTACCTGGTGAGAAGAAGGGGCTAAATTCCTAGAGGGTAAAAATAGTTGGAAAAAGATAAAATCCAAAAGAAAAAAACCTTCAGATGCTTCGCCTAGGGATCCTTGAGAAATCAATAAAAGGATTCTCAACAAGAAAATAATAAAATCAAGACCTAGTTGGAGGATAGGGGGGTCTCATCACGAGCCAATCTATTAGTTCCATGAGAATGTAGTGCTATCACACTACCATTCATATGTTCACCACGCCAGGGTAGTGTCTCTTGGTGGCATAACCAAGAGAAAGGTGGTCTCATCACGAGGCAACCTTCCCATCTCCATGAAATGCTTCTAGGTAACATTGTCACCACTGGTCACCATGCCAAGAGAGTGTCCCCTAACTAGTCTCTTGAAAGAAAAAGCAATAAGATAAAAAGATAAAAGGCATTGAATGGGCTTGGAAACATTTGCCTCCATGACAAGGTGAAACTCACCCTCTTCAGAGGCACCCACAGGTAAGACATACATTCCCCTGTCATCACTGCACCCATTGCTCAAACATCCCTCACCACCTCATCCACGTACATGGCCTGGATTTGTCTTCACCTAGAAACATTCCACATCCAATGAGAATTCACCCAATAGGACCTCTTGACGTCCTCTCCAAACATGACTTGTAGAGTAACATAATGTCTTTGAGCATTTGTCTAGGAAAGGGGGGTTTTATGCACATGTTTAGATAAGTTTATTTTTAGATGTGATTGACATTGTTATGATCCATGTGACTTATGATCCCATGGAGGGAATAATTGTTGTTTTTGCAGGGCCACACCCGACGAAAAATTACACATGGGGAGATGATTAGTTCAGAACACCAAAGGGATAAAATCCCACTAGATGGATGCTAAGACCCTAGCCAGGAACAAAGACAGGTCAGAGGCTTGCACCAAAGAGAGAGGAGGATGTTCCACCAGAGACAGTCTCGCAAGCATGGACCTAAGGGTGTATTTCCCTCCTACTATGATGTTGGACTTGAAAGGCCCATGAAGTCACCTCTGTGGCCCTTGATGTCACCAACATTTGATGGACACTTTGGAGGCAGTTATGTTCCAAGTGGCACGTTTGGCTTGATCCAGAGGCCTTGGGAGGCCTAACAGTTTTTTCCTGGAGGCCAACGTTTCACCAGAGAGGCCTAACGTCACCATAAAGAGACATGACGTCACCTATTATGCTTGATTTCGGGTTTAAATTGTCATTTTTATGTAAAACATTGGATATTACATGTAAAATGGCCATGTCATCCTTTTTGACCTAATTTGTAAATTAAAGGTCATTGTAATTGTATAAATTAGGGAAAAATCACTCTTATTTTTCATGATATTTCACTCACACTTAAGTGAGGTTTGAAATTTGTGCCCTAATTAGGGTTTATTGGATGAAATTTGGTGCACACTTATTGAAGGAGGCTATTTTTGGTGTGTTTTAACATTTTTCTTGGTGGAAGTCTTCAACTAGGCCTATTGCTAGATGATTCTTGGTGAATGTAAGTAAATTTTCTGCAATTCTTCTTCATTGAATGGTTATAGTTCTATTTATCTTGCATTTATTCAAAGATTATGAAATTGCTAGCTTAAAACCCTAGGAGGCTAAAGCACATGTTATTGTTCTTACCTTAATAACTTTCACCTACTAGATTATGCTAGAAACCCTATTTTCTTGAATCTTTGTGCTAAGGGCCTTACCACTACAACACCCTAGCATATTTCTCTTCATCTAGCCATCATCTAATTCATCCTTGAGCTAAAGAAGGAGGAAAATTACTAGGGCCTAGGGTTACCTACTTCCTAGTAGCCATTTCCCCCCTAGGGTTTGGTGATTGAAGCCTTGGGATACCAACACTTTAATCATTGACCTTCTTGTCTCTATCTCTCTTATTATCATTTGTCCCTTCAATATTTTTCTCTTCTAAAAAGACTCAATTTACCCTAAAACAACTGATTTAAGATTTGCAATTGAGTGATTGACAAAAACTACTCGCAAAACGTTTACCTTAGGCTCTCTACTAACTTCTCCTAACCCTAGAATATATTTTTCTACTAACCTACTTGCTGTTGTTACAAAAGTAAGCTACATCCATCTATTGAAGCATTAAAAACACCTAAAAGAAAATTGTAAAGCTGATTGATAGACAACCTAATTAGCTTCTAAAAAATACTAGTACTTTTCTAGTGATGAGTGATTATTTTGGGTCATTGTGAAGCTATTTCAAGGCATTTATTATGAAGTTATCATCTTATAAAAATTTATGTTATAATTTTTTTTTTTCCTCATCATAGATCAACTACTTCTTTTATTGATAATTCCATGGTTTTATGAAGTACTAACAACAAGTTGTACTTGCAAAAAATATATTTTTCTTGTTGCTTTGTTCTAGGTAGGTACATCTAAATACTTCATTACTTCATTTGTTAAAACCTTGGGACTTTTTGATCAGTGTGACCTGTGAGAGGGGATACTTTTATAGACACTTTAACCTTTGCCTTCTCAAACCTCTAGGTCACCGGGGACGTCGCCATTGGGCCATCAACCCTAAATAGAAAGAGGTATCATGTTGAGGTGACAGTGATAGGATAACCTCATGTTATGCCAATTTTCCTTCTATTGTAGGAAAATCTCCCTGCAGACAGGTAGACCTCCTCTTGAGAGCTAGACCCTTAACTCTAAGACAAAAGGTGCTTAACATGGACACTGACTTCCTTTTAGATCTAATCAAGCTGATGAACAAAAGAGAAGGAGAAAAGCATGTACCTTATGAACATCGTTTGTCCCTGCAAGGTCTAGGATGAGCCTTGATCTTGAGCTTCTTGTTAGGTACTGCAATACAAACAAAAGTACAAACAACTTCCTACTTTACTAAGATTAGATAAAACATAGATCCATCTACTGTAGACAAACTTATATGGAACAAGTACAAGTTTGAAAGAAATAGTCTAAGCATTGATTATATTGATGAGAACAAAGTGTTACTTATAGCCATGGATGTAGTGCAACAACTTCACCAAGTTCTCATTGTCCACCCCTTGCTCAAAATCTCCATGATCAGAATGACAATAATTTCACTGATTATTCTCCTCCACTTCTCATGAGATCATAAGTGTGGTATCTCTAAACTCTTCTCCCCTTTATCCTCCATGGAAACCCCTCATTATATAGGATTTGGAGGCTTAACCACCATGGAGAGGGTCTCTCATCAGATCCACTAAGAAAGGGATCTCTAAGATATTTAGGGAGAAAATATCTCTTAAGGATTTTGGGGAGGAAATATCTCTCAAAATTTTAAGGAGGAAATATTTCAACCAACCATGAGATCCTCCACCTTCCCTAAAAAATAGGAAACTAAATGTGAGGTGGATTCTCACATTTAATCACTTTCTTTTTCATGAATATTAATAATAATTCATGTGCACTTGATTCTCACACTTAATCAATTTCCTTTCCATGAATATTAATAATAATTCATGTGTACTTGGTATTTTGGATTTCATGTAATATATCCCTCCTCCACATTGACTAGGGATTGTGACATAGGTTATTCCATGGTGTCAAGGTGTATGCGACACTTATATGACACTTTACGACACTTAGGGTGAGGTACCTCGGTGTGCAAGTTTCATGTGTAACAGAATGCCCCCTAAAGTGTGAGGTCAGAAGAGAGAATGATGACCAAAACACTTTACAAATTTTTTAAAGCAAGGGTGTGGACTCAAAGAACCTAGTAGAAGTTGGAAACAAACATCCAACATATATTATGACATGTTTCAAACCCAAGGCAGGCATACCTATGCTTGGGTGATAAAGACTTGCAAGATATGGCCCCCATAAAATACACTACGGATCCATAATTATATTGATAAAAGGTATAGCCACTGAAGATACACTATGGATCTATACTCCCATGACCTGAACTAATCCTAGCCATGAAGAATACACAGTGTATCTACGAGATGGCAAGATATAGCCATGACCAATACAAAGTGGATCTATGTAACAATATATGTGTCTTTGTTCAAAAGAAACTCCTTCGCAACCTGGGCAAAGTACATATAAGAGTGATGACTCAACCCAGGGTCTTCTTACCAATCCCAATGTAGTACGAATCTAACCATGTGAATAGATGTCCTGATGTCGAACATGGTAGAAACCACTTGATTACCGGTCAATGATGTAAACTGTTAACAAGCGCGAGGGAGATCACCATTGATGTCAATTATTCCCAAGGTACTCTAGTACATTCCAACAAATGTGAATGGATGAGATGAAGTCGAACATTCGTAGAATCATCCGATCAGAGGTCAATGATGTAAATCCACCCGTGAGGAGGCCTGCCATTGAGGCATGCAGGCCCCAAAGTACTAACTTGTTTCTAAGTCTAGTTCCTAGATAATGTGTTGAAGTCGACAGGAATAGACTCGTCGAAGGAGGGCCTTAATGTGTCCCCCATCAATGACACAAAACTAACATAGAGATGTAATTGGTGGATCAAAAGAACATGGAATGACTTGAGTATTAAGACAAGATATTTGTGATGGTTGACTCTCGAGGCAAGTACTTCCCTTGAACACTGAGGCACAACAACAGAAACATGACATGGACCAAAACACGATGATGCAGTGGATACTGTGACTTTCGTTGGGTGACCCAAAGGATTAAGAAAAACTCAGAGGATTGGTTCAGTCTAGAGGTTCAGTGGATTAATATGTGCGCAAGGACAAAGTCTCGTGTTCAAGGGTGACTTTAAGAATTACTGGTAACGTTCTCAAAAACTACTTGGCTTGCTTCCTTCAATTTTTACCCCATCCAGATAGACGAGTACCTCTTTTTAATTTAATGATCTCGAGGAGGGTAACATATGCTCGATATAACTAACCTTTGGTAAGTTCCACTTCCTTTTTTTAATGAACTAGAAGAAGTAAGGGTTCTATCCCATATGGGCCCTTTAATGCATGATTGTTTCAACGAGTCCATAGAAGTTAAACTCGGTAGTTTTTCATTTTTAGAGAGTCTGAAAATGACTTAAAGAAGACTCCGATGTTGTCCTTTTTCGTAATGTTAGTCTTGCGAGGACGAAAAAGAGATAAATTATCACTCAAAAGACGCCCTTTCAAACCTTTTAACGAGTGGGAAAGGAAGCAAGATCACTCGGTAATATTTTCATGTTTAGAGAGTCTGAAAAGAGCTTAAAGGAGACTCCAGGGGGTTCCTTTTTTGTGTATCCATACAGGTCCGAAAAAGAGACAAAAGTTTACCCGGATGCATTCTCATGTATTTACGAGCATGAGAAAGAACAAAGACTAAGCTAGGTATGCCCCAAGCTTGAAAGCTAGTGGCTTAACTCTAGAATGATCATCAAAGGCTGGAGACATGCCCTCCAAGATTCAATTCAATCCCTAACTTTGAGGTTGTCACCAATATCTCTAGTAGATGAGAAAAAGGAGAAGGGTGAATGAAAAGAAGGTTCAAGAGAGGTGACTATTTTATTTTTTAACGAGCTTGACACAGGAAAAGAACTATGCTCAAGGTTTTGGGTTTGATCCCCAGATTGTTGTTTCATTTTTTAACGAGCTTGCCACAGAGAAAAGAAACTATGCTCGTGACCTCCGTTTCATTTTTTAATGAGCTTTCCACAGAGAAGAGAAATTATGCATATGGCCTCTTCTGCATTTTTTAACGAGCTTTCTACAGAGAGAAAAATTATGCTCGTAGGCATCTATTTCATTTTTTAACGAGCTTGCCACAGAGAAGAGAAACTATGCTCGTAGCCTCTGTTTTATTTTTTAATGAGCTTGGCATAGAGAAAAGAAACTATGCTTGTGACCTCTTTTTCATTTTTTAACGAGCTTGCCACAGAGAAGAGAAACTATGTTCATGACCTCTGTCTTTTCTCATGACCTCTGTCTTGATCATGGATTCCAAGAGGATAATGCTCTGGAAGGACACCATGTTAAGGGAAAAAACTTGGTCATGGCTTCTAAGAGATCTTCGTTGGATGGAAGATAATCACCTTGGAAGGAACACATGTTGAGAGCTGCGACAGGGGTAAGGAGATCAGGCTCTAATAGCCCTACCGAAGAAATCACCATGTCAACTACCGAATCCAAATCATCAAAATTCGAAGGCATGGGAGACAACGCCACATAATTAACATGTGGTGGGGGTGATACTTTCGTCATATAAGAACCATTCAGGGAGGTACTCCAGTCAGGACTGATGAATGAAAGTTTGTTAATAGTCACAATTCTTCCATCGCGAGAGAAAGATATCACATGGAAAAGAGTGGACACAATAGCTTTCATGGAATAAACATAATCCTACCCAAGGAGTAAAGTGAAATCCAAGGGGTTTCAAACTACCATGACATCAGTAAAGATAGTTTTCCCTCCCAAAGTTATGGGAAATTGAGGAAGGGTCCCTAAAGGTTGACTAGTTCTTCTGTTAAAAGCTAACAGATTCTATGTAACTAGTGCAAGCTACAGACAACACAAAGCGAACGAAACAACATAATACAAAATACTAACAGACGCACCTTCATCTATCAACATTTGAAGAATGTCTCGACCACAAACTTGTATTGTAATCTGGAAAGGAATGTGAGAGGGAAGACGAGGTCTAGTTAGCACACCCCAATAAAAAAGTATGGTCTCATTACTTGGAGGGGGTTTCATGGGAGAAGGAGGAATGTCGCATGGTAGATTCTATATCAACGAGAAAAACATGGGTAGTATCGGGTTTACTCTCTATAGGGAGAGTAGGATCGACCAATGGTGGACTTGGATTGACCACTTTGGCACTCTTTAGAGGAAGAGTGGGATTGACTGATGATGTAACTAGAGAAATCACTTTGGCACTCTTCAAATGAAGGGTGGGACTAACCGAGGAAGGGACTGGATCAATCACTTTGGCACTCCTCAGTGGAAGAGTGGGATTGACCAATAATGTAACTAGAGCAACCAATTTAGCACTCT
>JASDQU010680663.1:101019-112167 GCA_032191745.1 Picea mariana
GCTAGAGTCTTCAAGCTCCTGTTCAAGCTAGGTCCTTCACACAATTCTTTCACCAATTATCTAATGAATCTTTCTTAACCTTTTCCATGAGAATTCCATCAATATATAGGAGAGAATGAGATGGTTACTTGGATAAGAATGATCCCACAATATTAGGGAAACCAGTAAAAGGATAACCATTCAAATGCCAACCCATTCTTCTAGAAGATTCCCTTCTAGAACCATCGAGACTCCATCTTTTTCCAAGCTTTAGAACAAGTTCACACCCTAGCTATGTAGCACAGTGCGAGAAGTTCACACCCTAGCTTAAAGCAGTCTGTGAGAATGGGTCATTCTCACACCCTAGGATATTAGCAACCTGCAAACTCTCTTCAAAAGTAAGTTTTCTGGGAAGATATGAATGTCACTTTTCTCAGGAGAAAGTTCTTATGAGGAGCCTGAGTACACCATCATCAATACACCATCAAGATTGACCAAAATTATGGGTAACACTTACATGCCTTGTCTAACTATTCTACGAAATGGCCTTTTTTCGTCAGAATCCAACAACATAAATCTGAATGAAATCACTATTTGTTTTGTTTAAAATACATTTCTGGATGCATAAATGGATTCAACATGATAAAAAAAAACCTGGTACACTCGGATTATACAGAAATAATCACTCAAATATGCGGTTCTAACAATTTCTGACTAAATTTCAGTGAAATGTTGCCAAAAAATATCGTTGGAGAAGAGTCATTTCATAGAACATTTAGACTATGGATTTCCTTAAATAAATCAATTAATTAATAGCATTACTTTACTTTAATAATTCTTTTAATTAAAGTAAATTCAAGGATAGAAGGCTTTGGACAATTTCCACACGTCTATACACATAGACCTGTGCAACAATACTTATCCGATGCTACCAAATATAAACATATTCAATATGATACCTTACTAAGAAATAACACTTGGGATATCATCCCATGTCTTAAAAGTACCAATAATGTGGGACGTAAGTGGATATACAAAACTAAGTATAATGAAAATGGTGAAATTGACAAGAACAATGGTAGACTTGTTTCTAAAGGCTTCTATTAAAAGGGATGGATTCATTATAGTGAAACCTTTGCACCCATTGCTCATGTTGACACCATTCATACTGTACTCTAACTATTCGTGTCATTCAAATGGGAAGTTCACCAAATGGATGTGAAAAGTGCATTTCTTCATGGAGATCTAGAAAAAGGAATTTACATGGAATAGCCTCTTGAATTAAAAAAAGAAGGTTATAATCCCCTTATGTATAAATTAAATAAATCCCTATATGTCCTTAAACAAACTCCATGGGCTCGGTATGAGAATATTCACAAGTTGATTTCACCTGAATTTCACAAGTGTGAGGGAAATTATGACCTCTATGTTTAGAAACAAGTTGAACACATTTTCATTATTTTGTTTTATGTTGATGACATGTTAATAACCGGTGAATCTATTTATCTCATTCAAAATCTAAAGAAAATAATTATGTAACACATTTGAAATGACTGATATAGACCTAGTCCACTATTTTTTAGGGATTAAGATCACTTAGATTGCTTCTAGCATATTTATTTATCAACATCAATATGCTTTGGATATTCTTTATAGTTTTGGTATGGAGGGTTCCAATAATACCCTAACTCCTCTTTACAAAGGAATAAAGTTCAATGCCTATCTAAAAAAATAATCTCCTTTAGTGGAAACTACTATATACGGAGCTTTGGTTGGTAACCTTCATTAACTCACCCATATGAGACTAGACATTTTCTTGACAATTTGTATGGTTTCTAGATATATTAAAACTCCATGGCATTTCCACCTATATGCTACCAATTGCATTCATTGTCACATCAAAGGAATCACACACTTGGGAATTCACTATCATGTCATAGCTACATTATTTTTGATCAAATATTGTGATGTCAATTATGCCAAAGAACTTGATGAATGGAAATACAAATATGGTAACATCTTCTGACTTATTTTTGTACCAATCTATTGGAAAATAAAGAAACATATCTATCTCTCAGCCTACAATAAAATAATAATTCAACAACATCAAGGAAGTTGCTTTCCAACTAATGTGGCTAAGAAATATTCTAGCACAACTATTCTTCCCTTAAGATGGGCCTAATATTGTCAAAAGTGATAATCAAAGTACCATCAAGATGTTACGAAATCTAGTCCATCAATAATGAACAAAGCATATTGAGATTAATATGCATTATGCCAAATAGTTGTTCCAAGAGGAAAAGCATGATATACAACATGTTCCTTTAGAAACTAATTTGGTTGATATCTTCACCAAGGTATTTTTGAAGGATTCCTTTATCAAACTTAGAGAAATTAATTCACTTTGGGAGTTACCCTCAAGGGGGTATGAGTGTTATCTCTGGTGGGCCTTGGAATATATATCAACAATAATGCTACTGCCTCCTTGGCTTGTTACTTGTCAACCCGAGGTTTGTAGAAACTTTTAGGAGGTTTTGTGCAAAGTATATGCAGAATGCATTGATAACTGTCTAGGTTTGAGATTGATCAAGGGGCTAATGCATGAACATTTTGCAGGAATTTGAATTGAAAAGGATTTTAAGTTACTTGCATGAGTAAAATCATATCAACTTGAAATAATATCTTATATACCTTCATTAAAAGAGATATAGTCTACTGGCATGAAATAAATCACACTAAGTGATGAAAAGAGTAAACTGATTATAAATCAAGGAAACTAACTCTAGTGCATGACATGCAATTTCACAAAAGAAGATGAACTATAGCATATACTAAATGAACCAAACAATGCCTAACCCTTCAGCCAATATCAAGTTATATGTTATCTTTTGTCTATTTCTAATTTCATGAAAAGATGAATGAGAAAATTAAGAAACTTGAGCTAAAATAGTCCTACATGAAGTTTCTACATGAACTATAATAATTCTATAGGAAACTCCTATAGGATGCCAAAATGAGTCCCAAGAATCTTGCATAAGTCTTCCAAAGCATTGACAAAGCAATACTAAAATATAATGAGATGCAACTGAGGTTTTTAGCCTTGAGAATACACCCTTGAGCATCCCAATAAGCTTCCAATCCCTTCTATAGGAAACCTGTTGAAGATAACAATTGATAACAATTTTTTAAAAATCATAAACTATTATGCATGACTATCTAATCCTTCAAAAGAAATAAAAAATCTAACTGATCACACATTCACATGCAAGAAAAAGAAAAATTGCAATAGGTTCCTCAATCCCTCTTGAGTGGGACCTACCCAATAAGCACAAGGAAACTTAAATAAACTCTAATAAGATAAGAAAAAAGACATTTTATTCATCAAAACCAGTTATACATCAAAATCATAGCTCCAAGTCTTCGACAAAAACTTCCTTAACAAAACTTAACACAATATTTAGATATCTTCCTCCTCTTTCCCTACACTAGAGGCCTATTTATACACATGGTAACTCGACCTTTTCCCTTGGATTGAGGAGGTAATTGTGGACCAACATATCTTGGTCAATGTCCTTTGATTTTCAAACTTCTTCTTGCAGGGAGTGATCATTAGTAAACTGGATACACTTTGGAGGTAGGTGGGGGACAAGGTTCCTTGATTCTTGGAATCCTCCTTTCCTTAAGGGGTTTGAACTACTTGATTAATTATACACACATACTTTACCATAGACATTATATCAAAACGGTACCATACACATAGAATTCCACCTCAAAAACTATTCAATTAAGAAACATACAAAAGAACCCATGACTATTATTAAATATGGCAAAATAAAATAAATTATTAGTCATATCATGGTGAAAATGTGCCTAGGATGGGCTTCTTAGATAGATAATGTTTAGTCCCATCATCATCCCCCAATGGAAATTTTTCACATCCCTATGAAACAAAACTTTGTATTTTTGTTCTTACTGATTTTGTTGTTGTCCATTGATTTCTTGCCCATTGCTAGGTTGCTAGTGCACATCCTATTGTTGTTGCGCAATATCCTGTCACTAGCTACTGTCATGTTTCTCATTATTCTCTTGATTATATCCCGCACTATGTATCTGGTGATGGAATTTTTCTCATGGTACCCCTTGACCTTCACTATCCTTGCCCACTCCTCTTCTTCCTTCTCCTTGTTTATGTTAGCCATTGGTGCCACAAGAAGAAGGAGAGGAGGGTTCATTCTTAGTCCAATACATTTTTTTTCAATTTCGTTAGTGCCTCCTTGTACCAAGGTATTCATAGGAAGGAAATCTGTATAGAATTAGGGGAGTGGGTTTCTCTAATCTAAAGGTTATGAGGCAAGGAGTGCCATCTCTTGTGGAAAGTGCTTGCTGCCTTCTCACCTAAGAGTCTCAATGTATCATCTAGCTGAGCCATTTACTCTCTATGATTACATGTCCATATTGGAGATATTTATTTGTCTATGGATAGGCTATTATGGATTGTTGTGACATATCTTGACTTATATTATTCAACTATAATCTATAATGGGCTCTGAAATTCATCCTCTATGTACTTTTTCAGCTCTGTTGATCTTATCTCTTCGTGCCTTAACTAGGATCCAAAGGCCATCATCTAAACATCCCCTACATATGGATTTGGGTTCCATTTGTAGGGGTGTGGATGGCTGATATTGTGTAAGTAAAACTCACATATCCTTTCCTTTTCTTCCATGTTGTAGTCTTGGTAGGAATCCAAGAAATCCTTGGGTGTGTCAAGGTTGTATCTCACTAGTTGGGCTAGATTTGCAATTTGATTTTGTGCCATTTATCCTTAAGGAACAATTCATATACCTTATCAAGGTGCCTGCACTCCAAAATATCTAGGGAAAACTTGGCTATGGTATTCACTGAATCTTCTTTGATCTCTATTCTTTTATTCCCGACAACCAACTCTCTTCTTGCTTCATCCAATTTTTATTTTAGTTTCTAATTTTCCACCCTTAATTTATGTCTATTCAATTTTATGCATAGTCATTATCTGGAATTTTTCTTGCAAGTGTTGAAGTTTATTCTCCATTTCATGAGGGGATTCTTCCTTTTTCTTTCCCTTGATGTATTTTTCCATCCTCTTCCATTTTATAACTACAACCTTGGATTTCTCCAGTTCTAGCAGGGTAGCATAAATAATTTTTTTCCATTGGTGTGTTATTTTTGGAAGTTCCTTTGATTGGTAGTGGATTCTCTTATGTGGTTGTTTTTTCTCCTTGGGGTGTTTTTCCTTTGGATCCCTACAWTCCTTATGGACTAGGGGAGTCTTTCACTTCCTYGACTTGGATTGTAGTGGAGAGTGGTGTAATTATATTTGGGTTGCCCTRYTTCTAACTCTTTCTGACCSTRTAGAACCTTCTCCTCCTAGTATGAAAGGGTTCAACACTTGTTATTTTCAATGGTATGATAGAGGGACTTTTTAACTTTGTCAAAGTGTCAGTCACCTCCTAGTCTTCCTATTCTATGTTTTGCCTCTTATTTTTTTTCTATTTTTAGGGCTTAGGTATGCTTGTTTTCTTAGGTTTTTCTTCTTTTTCTTGACTCATATTTTCCTGTGCCTCCAAGAATGCTTTTTTGTCCATGTACAAAAGATATACCCATAGAATTTTGTGTTTCGGGTTTCTTAGGGCACATGATACTCTCATCTTGATGAGCCCATGGTGGGCCAAGAGCTCATGTTTTCTGTTTTTTACCTTGGTGCTCATCTCCTTTAAAGATTGAAGGAGAGAATAAGGGAGAATTAGGTTGATGTTTGGTTCTTGGTTGGGGAAATTCCTGAGTTAATGGAGAAGTATGAAATGATATTCATACACCACACTCATCCTCCTCTCACAAATAACATATTTTATAATATGACAGACCACTTATGGCCAAGGGTGAGGGAGTATTTCTCTCTTGATTCCAATTTTGTCTTCTTGTGGTTTTTAATTTGGATGAAGAAATGACTTTTTGACATTGATAGTTTCTTTCCTTTCTTCCTTATCCCAAGGAAGACCCATTTTTAGGATAGATACCTTGTCAATAAATGCTTCACTGACCTTGATCACTAGACCTCTCACTATTGATACATATTCCTGTTCTTGGATTTTCTAAAATTTTTGTGAAAACTCCAAAGCAATTTCATCATCAAAGCCCCTTAATATCTCAAAGTATCCTAACATGTTGCTTCTCTAAAAAATTTCCACAATTTATAGATTATCATAAATTCTTGATGGTTCAATTGGTTCCCTTTTATTGAACCCTACTCCCATGGTTTCTAACAATGGTTACTTAATTATATGTATAATTCACATGCACAAAGACTCTTTCCAAGGGAGAGGATATTGGAAATAAAATTTTGGGCTATACTTTCTTGTTGGAGGCAGTGTACATGAGAAGAAAGAAAAAAAAAATCAATATTTCTTCTTCAGGAAACTTTAGTAGTTTAGAGCCCAGGAATTGCAAAAAAAATTATGGATAAATTTAGGACATTAGGGCTTCAACAAGGTATCGAGAGTGACATCAAGGAGAGATATTTTTTTCAAGGCATTTCTACAGGATTGTGTAAAACAATCTCTATAGGAATCTCTAGAAAACAATTCTATGGTATTGTAGACGATTTCCCATGAAAACTATGCAAAACCAAAAAATGATTTCGAGACCATGGAATTCATAAACAAAATTTAATATAATTCTAAGGAAAATTGGAGGCAATGAGAAATTCTTTGTGATAATGATTTAGATAGATACCTTCCTGTAGCGAACCTTTTTTCTCTACTTGAGTGATTTCTCATTTGTCCCAATCTATTAGATTGTATTATTGTCTCCTTTTGCTGCTAAAAATCCCTTACGTTTTGGTAGCAATTTGAAATGGTGACTAACATTTACTTTCACTTATTCCTAAATTTTGGGTTTAACTCATGTCTTATCCCCAGTTGTCGATATGATGGTCATTGTACTCAGTAACCCATGTTTTTTGATGTCCAATTTTTTTGGATGATTCTCCACTTGATTGATGTGTTAGTTTCATTCACCCATGAATCATGCCTCCCCCCTTGACGTGAAAGTCGAATACATCCTTGTTATCATCACCCTTTATTGATTTTATATATTTACCATATATAATATGCATGTGTTTCCTTTGCATATTGTGAAATGAAAGGCTTAGAGAGAGAAAATTGATGTGATTACCTTAGGTTATCTTTTCAAGCATTTTGAGTGTTGTATGTATGTACTTTCCTTTTAATGCAAGCTACTAGAAATTATGTGCAGGAATAGGTCTCTAGTATTTCTCTACACAAACAAGGTTCCTATAAAAATGATATATATTTATTGTTTTTCTTTATTTGTTGCACATCTTTTTCCTAGTGGTTATACCTAGCTTTATTTTTTTTGTTACTGTGATAATTCCTACAGGATACAAGGGATCATGCAGAATTCATTTTATACATTCCATAGGATTGTATTATGTGGATATTGGTAGTATTGATGGTGATGATACTTTTATTGATTTTGATAGTACTTTTATTGATGTTGATAGTATTTTTATGAGATGAAAACTTGGATTCCATTTATTAGGAATGATCCTGTAGGAATTGATGTTATTCTATAGACTATCTTGTAGATCTTTTTCTATAAAAAAGATGGATACAAACGAAAATTGGAAAATGTGAATTAGTGAAGGGAAACAAAGACAATTTATGTATGATACGATGGAAAGTGTTAGGTATGAAAAATGATGAGTGGAATTGCTGAATTTTTTAAAAATGCTTACTTCTCTTTATTGTTTGTGGATAATTGATTGTTGATTATTCCTTGCTTTCTGTGTAGATGGATGCTAAGATGGAATCCCTTGATACTTGCAAAATAAAAAAATGTTATTATACCAATTAATGTTTTTCTTCTTTTCTCTTTTTTTTTTTCTTTTCTTTCACTTTTTCTTCTCAAGACAAAGGTGCCATTGGTAGTTTTCATCAGTGTCCTCCCTCATCGAGCCTGTGGGAGTTTTTATCAGTGATGAAACTTTTGTATTTCTCAAGTATGAGACTACCTCCATGGAGGTTTTAAATCAAATACATATCTAGATGCCTCAATGAGGTTTTCATCTAGGTAATTTATTCACTTTTTTTTTCTTATCATTTCTTTATTATTTGGATGGATTGAGAGCATATCTACTTTCAACCACATCCATATTTTGTTCCTTCACTGATGTTGTAAACTCTTGCCTTGTCAGGGTATTATTGTAGACTTTGATCTTGGGTAAATTTACTAACAAGGGGATTCCTTCTTCATCTATGGTCCTGATCTGAACTAAACAATTATCATGACATATTTCAATTATATGGGGTCTTATCCATCTTGTCATAAACTTTCCTTTAAATCCCTTGAATATGAAAAAAAATAACAATTCCTAGTCCCCTTCCCTGAAGTTTCCATGATTTATTTTCTTGTCATGTCATTCCTTCCTTTGTAGTTGCACTACTTCAGTGTTGAAGAGTGCTTTCACCCTATACTCATCTAAGGAATTCAATCGATTCAATATCTCTTTTTGTGTTGATGGGATATCCATATCTAATTCAGTTGTTGTTCTAAAAGTAAAATATTCAAACTCGATAGGTAGTAGGGATTTGTTACCATAGAATACCTCAAAGGGTGTAATCCATGTGGTAGTCTTCCATGCAATATTGTATTCCCATACTACTTCTATGAGTTTATTTGACCAATTCTTCTTATTCATGCTCATTGTATTGGTGAGTATATTTTCTAGTTCTCTTTTTATGGCTTCAGTCTGTCCTTTTCTTATGGATGGTAGGGTGTTGATTTTTTGTGACATATGTGGTGTTGTTGCATGATTTTCTCAATGAGGTTGGATATAAATTGAGCTCCTTGGTCTATGACTATCTCTCTGGGATATCCAAACATTGAGGATATGTTTTCTTAGAGGAATTCAACTACCCTTTGCTCTGTAGCATCCTTTATGGATTTTACTTCATCCCACTTGGTCAAATAATGGATGCATACTAGTATGTGCATCTTCTACCATGAAGGCCGATCAATTGGAACCATGAATTACATACCCCACTTTTTAATTGGTTCTAATGATATCTAAGGATGTACAGACATTTCATTTCTCTTTATAGGTTTCTCCATCCTTTGAGACTCATCATAGTGTCAGGTGTACTATTGAGCATCTATGTATGAGGCTGGACAATAGTATCCATATTGCAAGATATTGTAGGTTTTCCTCTTTTCTCCATAGTGTCCTACACATGGTTCATCATGATAGGCATAGAGGATATCATGCAGTTCATCCTCTCTCATCCATCTTTTTATAACTTGGTATGGGGAAAGTTTGAACAAATATCATGCCACCCAAGTATAGGCTCAATTTGTTTTGACATATTTGCATCTTTCCCAGTAGGAAAAATGTTGAGGAAACCTCCATGTTTATAGATAGTTGGCTATGTCAGTAAACTAGGGGGTTTGTGTTGAGATTGCAAAGAGGTGTTCATCTGGGAAATGATCAACTATCATGCTTTATTCAATAGAATTTTTCAACCTAGAAAATAAATCTACAAAAACATGTTGTTTCCTAGACTTATCCACAATGGTTAGATCAAACTTTTGTAATAAAAAATCCACTTGATTATTCTATCATTGATGTTAGGTTTATAAATTAAAAATATGATGGAAACATTATCAATGTGTACTATTATCGTGCAATTTGTAATTAGTCCAAGGGAAAAGGTTAAGGGAAGGTAGGTTGGCGTAACATGAGGTTATCCTATCACTGTAACTTGAAAAAGATACCTCTTTCTATATAGGGTTGATGGCCCCGGGGAGACGTCCCCGGTGACCTGGGGGTTTGAGAAGGAAAAGGTTAAAGTTTCTATAAAACTATCCCCTCTCACAAGTCACATTGATAAAAAAGTCCCAAGGCTTTAACCAATGACGTAATGAAGTATTTAGATGTACTTGCCCAGAACAAAGCAACAAGAAAAATATATCTTTTGCAAGTACAACTTGTTGTTAGTACTTCATAAAACCATGGACTTATCAATAAAAGAAGTAGTTGATGTATGATGAAGAAAAAATAATTCTATAACAAAAATGTTTATAAGATGATAGCTTCACAATAAATTCCTTGAAATAGCTTCACAATGACCCAAAATAATCACTCATCACTAGCAAAGTACTAGCATTTGTCAGAAGATAATTAGGAAGTGCATAAATCAACTTTAAAATTTTCTTTTAGGTGCTTTTAATGTTGCAATAGATGGTTGTAGCCTACTTTTGAAACAACAAAAAGTAGGTTAGTAGAATAGTTTATTCTAGGGTTAGGAGAAGTTAGTAGAGAGCTTGAGGTAAAGGTTTTGAGAGTAGTTTTTATCAATCACTCAATTGCAAGGCTTAGATCAGTGCTTTTAGGGTAAATGGAGTCTTTTTAGCAGCGTAAAATCTTGAAGGGACAAATGATAATAAGAGAGCTAGAGACAAGAAAGTCAATGATTGAAGTGTTGGTATCCCAAGGCTTCAATCACCAAACCATAGGGGAGAAATGGCTACTAGGATGTACGTAACCCAAGGCCCTAGTAGTTTTCCTCCTTCTTTAGCTCAAGGATGAAGTAGATGACAACTAGATGAAGCAAAATATGCTAGGGTGTTGCAATGGAAGGCCCTTAGCACAAAGCTTCAAGCAAATAGGGTTTCTGGTATAATATCGTAGGTGAAAGTTATTAAGGCAAGAACAATAACATCCTCTTTAGCCTCCTAATTTTTTAAGCTAGCAATTTCATAATCTTAGAATAAATGCAAGATAAATACAACCATAACCATTCATTGAAGAATAATTGCAGAAAATTTACTTACATTCACCAAGAATCATCTAGCAATAGACCTAGTTGAAGACTTCTAGCAAGAAAATTGCTAAAATGTAGCAAAAATAACCTCCTTCAAGAAGTGCGCACCAAATATCAGCCAAGAAACCCTAATTAGGGCGCAAATTTCAAACCTCACTTAAGTGTGAGTGAAATATCATGAAAAAAAAGAGTTATTTTTCCCTTATTTATACAATTACAATGACCTTTAATTTACAAATTAGGTCAAAAAGGCCGACATGGCTAGTTTACATGTAATATCCAGTTTTTT
>JASDQU010680663.1:112217-123400 GCA_032191745.1 Picea mariana
CAAACCTCACTTAAGTGTGAGTGAAATATCATGAAAAAAAAGAGTTATTTTTCCCTTATTTATACAATTACAATGACCTTTAATTTACAAATTAGGTCAAAAAGGCCGACATGGCTAGTTTACATGTAATATCCAGTTTTTTACATAAAAATGACAATTTAAACCCTAAATCAAGAATAATAGGTGTTGTCATGCCCATTTAAGGTGATGTTGGGCCTCTCTATTGAAACATTGGCCTCCATGAGAAAAACGTTAGGCCTCCCAAGGCCTTTGGATCAAGCCACACATGCCACTTGGCACATAAATTCCTCCAAAGTGTCCATCAAATGCTAGTGACATCAAGGGTCACATAGGTGATGTCATGGGCCTTTCAAGGCCAATGTCATAGTAGGAGGGAAAGACCCCCCTAGGTCCAGGCCTGCCAGGCTATCTCTGGTGGAATGTCCTCCTCTCTCTCTGGTGCAAGCCTATGACCTGTCTATTCCCCTGGCTGGGGTCTCAGCATCCATCTGGTGCAATTTTAGCCCTATGGAGGTCTGAACTAATCATCTCCCCATGTGTACCTATCTATCGGGTGTGGCCTTGCAAAAACAACAAGTATGCCCTCCATGGGATCATAAGTCATAGGGATCATAACAATGTCAATCACATCTAATAATCAAGTTGTCTAAATATGTGCATAAAACCCCGCTTTCCCAGACAAGTCCTCAAAGACGTTATGCTATTCTACAAGCCAGGTTTGGAGAGCGCGTCATGAGGTCCTATTGGGATAATTCTCATTGGATGTGGGATGTTTCTAGGTGAAGACAAATTGAAGCCATGTAAGTGGATGAGGTGGTGAGGGATGTTTGAGCAATTGCTGCAGTGATGACAATGGAATGTATGGCCTACCTATGGGTGCCTCTGAAGAGGGTGAGATGCACCTTTTCATGGATGAAAATGTTTCCAAGCCCATTCGATGCCTTTTGTCTTTTTATCTTATTGCTTTTTCTTTCAAGAGACTAGTTAGGGGACATTGTCCTGGCGTGGTGATAAGTCGTGACAATGTTACCCACAAGAATTTCACAAAGATGAGAAGGTTGGCTCATGATGATACCCCCTTTCTCTTGGTTATTCCACCAAGAGCCACTAGCTTGGCATGGTGACCAGCTGAATGGTAGTTTCATACCGCTACATGCCCATGGACCTAATAGGATGGCTCATGATGAGACCCCATATCCTCCAACTACGTATTGATTCTATTATTTTATGGTTCCCCATGTTTCTTGTTGAGAAGCATTTTATTTCTTTCTCGGGGATCCTTGGGTGAAGCATATGAAGGTTTTACTTTTACCCTCTGGGCCTTTAGTCCCTTCTTCCCACCAGTTAAGGTACAACCCTTTGCTAGCTTGGAAAACCCAATGCCGAGACCAATGTAGGGGATGGATGAGTGGAAAAAAGCTGAAACGTGATAAGTATGGTAGGAATGGATGATGAACTTTCATGAACCCACCCAGTAGAAACTCAAACCCTATGGGAACCAACTTGCTAAGGCATCATGTCATTCCCCCCAGGTTGGGACAAGTGGAAAGGCATTAATTCCAAGCACATGTGAGAATAAAAAATAATTAAATGCACATATTCAAATTTTTTGAGAATCAAAGTGACACATACCATGATACCCAGACTCATTACCTCATGGAGAAAGACCCACTGCTGCTGAAGGACTAGGTTGATGGGACGGATATTTCTATTTCTAACAAGGTGGAGGCATTGGAGATGAAAGATAGGTCTTTAAGGGCTAGGCTCAAGTCAATATTGCTCTCGGTACTCCATGTCTAGGACCTATGGACTTCAAGACATAATCTCCTTAGTTATCCCTAGGCTAGGGAATAACATCTGGCTCCAACTCAGAGACATGTTCTCATCGTAGATCACATGAGAACCTCATCATATCTAGCATGAACTATGACCTACTTGATCTAAAAAAAATCATTAGTAATCATTTGGGGTGGTGATATTACCCCTGGCTCATATATGGTACAAAAAATGAAAGTAAGCAAGCATATATACAAATGGAAACACAACTACTCTAGCATGAAATGCATATGGTATATACAATGAATGAAAATTCCTACCTACTTACTTGTACTTACCTGTGAAGTCAAGTCACATCCCCCTGATGGGGATTGAGGAGGTGTCCACTAACTAGTAATGGGTGCCTTCTTCCTTCCAATGTAGACAAATAGTAGGCATCATTGACTGACTTTCTCCCAACTCTGCAGGGTCCAAGCGAAAACCCTGCACTTCCCTTTACATTAATAAGCTCTCCCTTCTTTGTATCCCACATCCAGACTATATCTCCCTCTTTGTAATACTTGGTCTTAAACTTGGTTGTTTATTGTACAACTCTGGTGTATTTCCTTAGGGGAGGAGGGTGGGAATCCACTATGAAAACTTCTTGTTGAGATGGTCAGATCAATATGTCATCTTCTCCTTTATTGAATAACTTGAAAGCCTCAAATTATTTGTCTTTATATTTGTTCAATATTTGTTGATATTCCTCCTTCTTCAGCCATTGTATCTGATCAAAGTCTTCTTCTGTAGAAAAAGGCATGTCATCAGGGGAAAATGCAAGAAGCTTTTCTTTGACCGGTTCATGTTTTTCATTAGTTTCAATATCATCACCAATTTCTTGCACATGGATCTTGGTCATTGGCACATTAGGGAGGTAGATTATTGTTTCTTCATTCATATGAACATTGATAAAAGTGATATCCATCTCTAGGGTGCCTCCCAACATCACAACAAACTTCCTGGACAATAGCATTCCCCATACATCTATGAAATCTACCACTATAATGCCCATTTAGATCACTCTCTCAGGGTATCTTCCAAGGCATACTTATACATTATTGACTACCCCATCCATGGGTATGGGTTTGGAATCAAATCCACACACATTTCTCTAAGGTCGTGTGACTTTCAGGCCCAATTTTTCCATGACCGTCAAAGACATCATGTTAGCACATGCCCCTGAATCTAACATGTGATTGTTAATGCATTTGTTATTGATCAATAAGGTCATGAAGAAAGGTGGATGTTCATCATACTGAACCCTATAGTGATTGAATTGTAACATAATAGGAGGTTCCATCGATCCATATGAACATTTGAAAAAAAATTCAAACCTTTCTTTGACAAATGGGACTTTGATGATTTCTCTCAAGGGGATGGTCACATGGATTTTGGCAAATGCCCTGTCAAAGTCAAAATTTAAATCCACTTTTTTGGTCTTGGGAGGATTCTTAGGAAGGAGTATGTTCATGGGTGGAAGTATTGTTTGAGATGCAACAGGACCAATAGAGAGAGGTTGGTTCATTCTCTTTTGTCTAGTATACACTTGGAATTATTATTTCTTCAACTTTTATCTTGATTCTTGGTCAAGGTTATTTATCACCTCCATCCTAGCCTTCCTGGTCGCTTATTTTATTCCTTCTTGATGTTCCTCAGAGTAATATTAAGGAAAATTTGAGGATCCTCAATGGTATGGTTCACTATGTTCACTTGTTCATGATTTCCATTGTTGAAAGGACACTCATGCTACTAGTGTGACTCACTTCATTGTAGGCACCAAGGGTTTTCATCTACTATGTTTGTGGGGGATAAATTATTTGGAACCCTAGGGGATTTTTGTTGATTCCTTTCTAGGTTGAAAATACTATTCATCATTATCTCTTTGGTTTTTACCATGCCATATATAGTTAGTTGTAACTTTTCCAAGCTAGCACTAATGTTTGAGGTAGGTTCTACATTCTGGACTATCTTAGTGTCCATTATGACTCTTAGGGCGGAGAAAAGTTCGACTTTAGATGATGAAAGGTTGTCCTCAATCCTTGTGGCTAGATCTTGGGCTTCTTGGATTGTTTGAGGGTTTTAATCTCTGAGGAGATACCCTAGTTGACCTATAAAGGCTTTGGTATAAAGGAAAAGAAGGAAACTGTCAGAAGGATGATGGCTCACTAGGATCTTTTACATCAAGGTTTCAAACTTGTCATGGAACTCTCTAATGGTTTCATTCTCTTGTTTTATGAGGTTATTAATCCTTATTAGCATCATGTTGGGGTATTCCTTGACACTCCATCGTTTGAGGAATAATTTCCTTAACCTATCCATTGTTTTAATACTAGCATCATGGAGACCATTGTACTAGTGCCTAGCGCCGTGATGGAGGGTAGTAGAGAATAATTTCATATCTAAATATTGAGCATCATCACTGATGGGATGAAGCTAGAAGAAGGGCCAAAAATTTCTCATGTGATCTTTGGCACTAACCACATCATTCTTGGTGAATTTGGGAAACCACATGTCATACTTAGGGGGCATTTGCCTAAGGTGGCCCATTATAGCTGACATGTCTAGTGGTTTGAAAATCTTGGATGACCATTGTCTTTGGTTATTGTCTTGGTTCGGAATGACGGTCTGAGTTCCTGTGTTATACATTGTGTTTAAGGGAAGATTTCCTCCAAAAAGTGATTTTACTACAGGAGAATTTCGGGGAGGCTTTATTATAAAGGATCGAGGAGGATTGAATTACCTCCCCAAGGTTTTTGGAGTCACTAGATAATTTTCTTGAAACTATCAAAGGGATGAGGGGGTCACCCTCAGTGGATTCGCCAAGTAAGATTTGAAAAGTAAATGATTTTGAGGAAAGGCTTACCGAGAAGTGACATCTTTGAGGAGATTTGTCTAGGTGTTTCCCGACAACGACACCAAAATGTTATCGCACAATTTGTACTTAATCCAAGGGAAAATTTTAAGGGAAGGTGTTACACATGAAATTTTCACACTAAGGCACCTCTCCCTAAGTGTCGTAAAGTGTCATATAAGTGTCGCATACACCTGGACACCATGGAATAACCTATGTCACAATCCCTAGTGAATGTGGAGGAGGGATATATTAATAAAACAAAGGGAAACAACAAACTACTAAATGAATAAGCTACTGCAAGAAGTTTAATCCTTAAAATTTCATTTCAAGACATTAAACATGTATCAAAAACACAGTTCCTCCCACTGTTTGAAAATAAAACAAATCTTCAACAAAGCATTAGCTATTTGACAGGTTGCATTTTAGTAAAAAAAAAGTTATACAATAGCTGAAAAAAATGAATTGTACGTTGCATAGATAAAAAATTGTATTAAAGATAAGAATAAAAACACATGAAGATTTAAACTAAACACTGTCATCAAGAGTACATTCACCAGGTAGAGATATTTAATCCATGCATAGAATGGGTCCAATCAGTCTGATGTAGTGGTATCCTTTCCCAAAAATCTGAGCCTTACAATATCCAACAACTAACTATTTAAACAATTATAGAGGATCTCTTTCTTAGGGGACCGAGACCTAATTAAGGTATATGTTCATAAAACAAATTATAAACTTGACTATGACATTGGAATTAATCAGTAAGAATGGTTCTTATCACATACATAAGACCACTCTTGTTCCTAATCTAAGACAATGTTGGAATTAATCGACTAAAAACTACTTTTGTCTCTGAGACAGAACTAATGCATGCGCTGGAAGAAAAAGACTCGGAGTGGTAGAATAGAGTTCTGCATTGAACGTTTTCATGCCTGGGAGATGGAGACCATAGGAGACAACTGGTTGTATTGGCAGATATCTGCTTGAGGAACAAGGTAGTCTTCTGAAGTGTTCTCAAACTAGTTGCATTGAACTGGGACGATCTCCATGTTCTCTTTTTGTGATAGATATTTCGGTAGCTAAGATCACTTTGTTTCGACCCTGTCAGCTGCCATATGTACCTGTGAATAGCCTTACTGGAATGGTTGATGGCCCAATGGTTATGAGGGGTTACGTGGAGGCGATCATCCAATGAGGAGGCGTGATGAGTGCTTGCAAGGGTAGATTGCTTGTGAGGATAGATGTCAGAAGGTGAAAGGAGGTGTGAATATGATGGAGGTATCAGGAGTATGGATTTGGCGACATGTAGTGAGGGATACAGGTGTTGAGTTGGGAGAGGGGAAGTATGTACACAAGATTTTGAGTGGAGGAAAAGTTTTGGGTGGTGAGAGGAGCGAGGGTAGTTAGTGGAATGAGTGGAGGTGATGTGGAGGTCACGCGGTGACCTGACATCATTTAAGAACATGATCGCGTGATTTTTTGAGGGTGGTTTGGATCCACACTACCTTTGGGCCCACAATCCCCCACAAAATGACACATACCCTTCCAACAATTTTGTGGGACCGCTCTAGAAAATTAATGTCTACGCAGTTTACGTCCCTACAATGAAGTATGGTCATTGATATGATTACTGTTGGGCCCAAGATATGATCATATTCATGACTTTATTATACACTTTTTTTCATATGTATATATGGATTTTTATCTTTCAAAGGAGATTTTTGAAATTTTTTATGGTAAAATGATATAATCGGCATGAGGTATGTATAATTCATGTTTTGTGATTCAATCAAGTTTAATTTATCATATTTATGGTTTCCAAGAGTTAATTCATGTTTTTCTGCTATTACACAGAAAACCACACCATGTTTCTTGGTCCGACACTTGTTTTGGCACTTGATCCAGCACTCGTTCTGGTACTTGATCCAACACTCGTTCTGGCACCCAGTATTGCACAAAAACGCAAGGAAAGTTGGCGGTTATGGTATTGGTGGCCAATGGTGTACAAATTGAGCACATGGGTTTTGTTTTTCATCACCCCCTCTAGCTACTAATCTCAAGACAACTTTATTTCAGTTGTCCAAACAGGGTGATTATTGGCTTACTCCGTTTTGACAGTTAGAGCATCATTTACTATAATTTGCCGAATTTAGAGGTGGTTCGACCCTCCTATGGTTGACCACTTGGTTGTAAATGTTATAAATACCGCTGAGGTAGTCAAATGATTGTTAAGTAGAAGAACTAAGCAGCATAAGCATTAGAATTGCCATAATTTTTTTTTTCTCTGTTTCTAGTTTTACATTGCCAGAATAGTACCAAAAGTACGTTTTTGGATTTTTATGGTGAATGTGGCCTGTTGAGGTCATGGTGTGCTTTTAGAGAGTGACCATGACTTGCTGGGGGGGGCACCAGTAGTTTGGTAACTCTCTTCCTGTTGATTTATGCATTTCTTAATTTAATTGCTCTTTCTTTATTTGATGTACATGCATATTTTTATTTAATTAATTAGTTTGTTGTAGCTTACTGTTTTACTTCTTTTTGTAGGTTAGATGATGATTTGTGATAATATGTGTTGATTTTATAGATTAGAAAAGGATTGCAAGTCTCTAAGTCCCTTTACTAATTCCATGTGCAATTAAAAAGTCTCTCTCTCATTATACTAACCCCACATGTAGTTAGATGATAAATTGTGCTATCTTTTATATTTTTACAATCAAGCTTAGAACAGATTTTTAATTAGAACAAAGCATAGTTTTAATCTGAGTTTCTTCTGACAAAGATTGATGGATTGATAGATTTGCTTCCAGTTTTTGAATCATAGCTTGCTTACTTCAATTTTAGATAGATTTCACTTGCTTAGTTATTGGTTAAATGTAATTATCAATTCACTTTTTAATATCATGTTTTTAATTTCTGTTTTCAGTCATTTTCTTATCATAGCTTGAATGATTAAACTAGACATAATATAGTTTCCTTTCACACAATTTCCTTTCATAGATTAAGATGCAATTGAATTTCTTATTTAGATAATGATGATCTCATCATGATGTTGATGGTTTATACATGAATATGTAGGGTATTTAACATTACTTTTATCATGGCTAAGTTTTCATTGGACTGTTTACTTCACACCTTTCATTTTGCCAATGAAATTAGTATTGATCTTATACCATTAGAACTATCGTTTGTTGTCAAGTGTCATCGAGATATCATCCATCACCATCGAAGGCATTCACACAACCACCATCATTACATTTGAGTGTTTCATAGATTAAAGATAGTTTCTTGCTTTCGTAGATTAGAAGAGATAGTTTCTTGTTTTCATAAGTTTAGTTGATAGTCTTTCTTGCTTTCAATAGAATAGATTTCCTTTCATGCATTGCATTGAGCATTTAAAATTCCTTTCATGCAAGAGAAATAGTTTTGCATTAGGCATTTAGTTCACTTGCCTCTTAGGCTAGGTAGTTGTTCAATGAGAAGTGTTTGCGTACTTGTCTTTTGCTTTATGCTTTTGCTTGCTTGTATATTTGATTTAATAGGTTAGTTAGGTGCTTTTGCTTTCTTGTCTATTTTCTTTAATAGGTTAGTTAGGTGCTTTTTCTTTCTTGTCTATTTGCTTTAATAGGTTAGATAGGTGTTTTTTCTTACTTGCTTATTTATTTTCTTTCATAGGGTAGTTTCTCATTGGCAAGTTAAAGGTAGTTTGCTTTCATCATTTTCTTAGTATGCTTAGTAGTTTACCTTTGCTTATTGTCGTGAACCATTTTTCTTTGAATAGGGTTTTTACTTGCTTTCTTAGGAACTATCCGTCAATCCTTGGCCCAAAAGTACTTAGGTTACCTAGTTTCAATTTGCTTAGTAAGGTTTGTTCATTAGATAGGTTTGCTTGAGTAGATTATCCTTAGATAGCTTATTTCATTAGTTAGATTATACTCCTACCAACCTTTTACCTTTGGCATATATTTTTCTACAACTCTAAGTTTACTTACCCTGGGTTGACAATTTAATTAAGGGTAGTTTAGTGTCCTTTTTAGTACATATAAATCACCTAACATTTTGGCGTCGTTGCTGGGGAGTTGTCTCAAGCTAAGAAGTAATTAGGAATTATATCATTTATAGAGCTTAGAATTATCTTGGTGGAGGGGGATCTTTGAGACGAGGGGTAATAACCTATGCATCTGCTATAGCAGGTTCCCCCAAACCCAATAATAGTTTTTCTTTTTGTTGCTTTCATGAATAGAACTAGGAATCAAATGGTAGATTTTTCTTTTTGTTGTTTTTTTTCTTTCATGAATAGGCCTAGAGACCCATAAGGTAGATAGATTAAATCAAAATCGGACCTTTTAACCAAGGTTCCTTCTGATCTCTTTGGGGGGAGGAACATTCCGCTTCTAAAATTCGCAGACCGATACCAAAAAACAAAATCTAGCTCGACTCAAAGAGATAAAATAGGCTCTGAGGGGACTAACAAAGGGAGCACTATAGAAAAAGAAATTGAAGCATCTATCATACTAGGAAAGGTGGCAAGACCACTCGAGTCTTCCACAAAACCAAACAATACAATCTTTGCTTTTACACCACCACCAGGGGACTCTAATTTTAAATATATCATAGACCCTAAATAGGTGAATATTTTGTTTGGTAGCTCAGCCAATGTAATTATCTCTCAAATTGATAGATAAACTTTGGCACCAATAATCTCAACCAGCTCGAGTAGAGTCCCAGACATCCAATCAGTAGGAAGACCTTTTCATCAAAGAGAAACTTTGTTCTCTTCAAAGATAAAAACCACTTAGGTACTCTCTTTTTGGAAACCAAGCCAATATGGATGATCAAGAGGACCATAACAATGTAATACATAGAGAGGAAGAAGAAACTGGAAACCAAACCGAAACTACCTTCGGGTTTCCGATTTTAGACACCACTCCAAATGTCATCATGAAGAATATTCCTCTCTCAGCACTGCCTACCTTTTATGGTAAAAATAGTGAAGAACCAAACACCTTCCTATTTGAATTTGACATTTTGTGTAGGAGCTACAACTATGTGCAAGATGCCCAAAAATTAAAACTCTTTCTTGCCACCCTCAAAGACTTTACATTAAGATGGTTCATGGGGTTGGGAGAATCCAGTATTAGGTCTTGGGAATCCATGAAAGACATCTTTCTTAAGAAGTAACAAGACTACTGCAATACCAAAGAGTCTTGTAATGACATATTTAAAGTCCAACAATTAGAAGATGAGACCCTTGAAGACTATATGGAAATATTTGGTTATATCTCCCAGAAGTCAAAATACCATGACCTCCTAGAGGATGCAGTTAGGGATCTTTTCCTTAAGGGAATTTCAGAAGAATATCTAGAGGTGCTTAACCTAATGGAATCAGGTGACATCTCTCATAAACCATTTGCTGAAAAATGTGAAATGTGTAAAAACTACTCAAGGAGTAGAGCCAAAACAAGAAAGAATGTTCAGGACCCTTACAATAGAAGATTAAAACCAGTTAGTTCAGGTGGTATTATGAGAGAAGAGATAGGGAACCTTTTAGAAAACTTCAAGATAGACATCCTAAGCATAATAGGTTTCCATTTGGATACCCTTAAACTCAAAAAGAAACAGGAGGAGGAAAATGCAACAATGAGCATATATTTCCTAAGATGCAGGAGGAAGCATTCCTCAAGGAAGTTCCCATTAGATAACATTTCAGTTTGTGGCTTTTGTATAGAAGACCATGTGACTGAAAAATTTCCATCATTGCCAAGTTTATTAGCCATCTATAGGAGTGGAGATCCTGGGGAGTCTTCTTATGCACCTAGGAGGCCATGGCAGCCTAGGAATCAACCCAAATACCTAGATCTATAGTCTCAAGTTCCACCTTATTATCAACAACAACAATGGAACTCACCAGGTTGGAAAAAATTGTCTACTCAGTACCAACATCCTTGGATTCAAGGGTGGAGGGGAGGACACAACCAAGGAAATCAACAAGATCCACCTATTCCTATGTACAACCATCCTTATTCTCAGTTCTCATCAAACACTCCACAACCTCTGCCAGGTTTTGTTCCACCACCTTTACCTCCTATCCCAAAACAAAAACCTCTCCAATTTCAAAATGCAATCTCCCCAAAACCGACACTATTACTGGCACAGAAAGTGTCGAATCCCAATAATAAGCCCCCTCAACCTCTTAACAATGTTAAGATGCAGGCCTTCCCGACATATGTCATTAATCCTGTTCCATTACAGGAAATGCAACTAAGATCAAGAAAAGTTCTAGATAGGAAGAGACCTTTAGTAGTCATCCAGGAAGAAGAAGAAGAAGAAACCACCCAACAACCCACATATGACATTAGGTGGGAAGATGTTATTATCCTGAAGAATCAAGAACCCAAGCTTCCCCAAAATGAACCTTCACAAATTATGAAGGCCCCTCCTTATCCGGATCGATTGGTAATCGAGAAACCTACCACCCAACCAGAATTTGACATTT